>JAAAKG020052523.1:0-18292 GCA_010014905.2 Druon quercuslanigerum
TTAAGGCCGGTATGAGCGATTCTAAATTCGCACATATTTTGAGCTTCCGGAGGCAAATGTACATCAATCCAAATGATATAGAAAAAATTCCAGCGTCGATACCTGTGCATGTTGATGACACCACTTACCACATGAATCTCTCCTTAGAAAAGCTAATCTGCTTCATTTGTAAGGAAGAAGGCCATTTGGCCAGGCATTGTGAAAATAACGTACAAAGTACACAGGATTCTGATGTAAACAAAAACCTTAATCTCCAACCGTCAAAAAATCTTTCTGCACTTCCAACTAGCCTTGAGCTAAATCCTGCTTCCGATAGCACTGGAGTTTTGACAGACAATAATAAAATTTTTGATGAATTTCCCGTTCTTCCCTCTACTAAAAAGCGAGCTCCTCCTTCATCTTCTGCAAGCGCGACAAGCCGTGCAGCAAATGAACTGGATAATAACAAAGGGCAGCTTGCCCCAGTCACCGACAAAAACAAAATCTTCAAAAAAATGAGAAATACATTATTAGATTATTATATTAGAATACATTATAAAAAACTCTAGTGTCTATAGTCTTGACTTCAACCAAATCACTGATTTTCTGGTGAAAACTCACGGCAATCGTGATATACCACAAACTGCCCTCGATTAGACTTCAAATATAACTGAAATGAACTCAATGCTTGAAGCCATTGTTGAATGTCTATCTGACAAGAATTTGAAAAGTTGAATTTTTAGAATTGTGAAACGCCTAGTTAACCTGGATACAAGTGACTCTTAAAGCGACATGAGTGCATCTGAGTGTCTGGACCAAGAATCAACCTTAGTAACACAATAAATCTTCTAAAAATGGACTACGAAGCCAACAAAAACATCATCACTGAGTGTAACTTGAAAATCTTGTTCTGGAACACCTGCAGCGTGAGACAACGGTATTGATATTTTTGTATGTGTAGAATCATGGCTCAAACCAAATGTGAAAGTACATTTTTCCGGCTTTGTAATTTTCCGGAAAGATCGTACTTACTTAAAAGCAGGAGGTATTTTAATTGCAATTCGTAAAAATCTTGCTTTTTCAGGAATTACTGATATAAAAACTCCTGACCAATCAGTCGAAATGTGCGGCATTCACTTAAATAATAATTTAACTCCTTCTCTTGACTTGCTGGTTTGCTATAGAACTCCAGGTCTCACTATTTCTCAAGAAAAATGGAATACTATTCTTGAAAATACTATAAACAAGGCAAATTGCTTACTAATGGGTGATTTTAACGCCTACAGTTCCAGCTGGAATTGCAACTCGACTGATAAAAATCGTGATTACCTGGAAAATTCAATTGATACTCGTAATCTTTTTTTGCACAATAATATAACGCTTACTCACATTAGCTCTCAATATATGAATAAATCTAACATTGACCTAATTTTCTCTTTCCTAAATATTGCCAATAAAATTTCTATTAACACAGCTGAGGAGACTTGGGGTTCAGACCACTACCCTATTTTCATTACATACAACACACACAAAAATATTTACACTAAAAAGACATTCAACATATAAACCAAACGTACTGATTGATCTCTGTTCACTAAATCTTTGGATGAATGTTACTCCAATTTTTTTTTGATGAATATGATAAACTCAATCCCTGCGAAAAATATGACAAATTTGTCGAAATAATAAAAAACTCTACTAGAAAAAGCACGCCTCAGCGTAATAAAAACTATAGACAAAAACTATAAACTCCCTGACGGGTTGCTAAATGCTTTCGCGTAAAAAGACTTCGCACTGCTTCATTCAAAAAGTGGAATTTCACTAAAGATCTGGATAATTGAATAATGTATAAAAAAGCATGCGAAGTAGCAAAAAAAACTTTTAAAAGAAAGAAAAAAAACTGCTTCAGAAAATTTGCTGAGAGCATAGACTTTCGATCAAATCCCACTTTTGTTTGGAACAAATTCAAGGTCTTTAAAAATAAATGGGTTAAAGTAACTTCTGCTCATTACGAAGAAACTCTACAATCTGCAGAAAACATAAGTATTGCAATGAATAAAATGTGCCCCCTGGGTCCTTTTAAACCCCATCACGTTCCCAGACTGTTCAGAAAACGATGTTCTTGGAGCTCAATTCACCTTTATTGAATTCAATGTTGCGTTAGAAGAAAAAAACAAAAAATCTGCTGTACGCATGGATGACCTTGATATTCTGAACAATCTGGCAATTCAATATAAGCTGTTACTTGTAGATATACTCAATGAAATGTACGCTAAGTCTGATTATCCTCTAAGTTTGAAAAATTCTTTTGTGCACTTTATTCCTAAAGCGGACTTTGGTAAAAAAAACAGGTTACAGTGGTGGGCTAAACACCTTAATCTCGTTCTTTATAGTCAAAGCGGCTTTAGAAAGGGCAGATTCTGCGAAGACAACTAAATTTTTCTTAAAGCAAAAATAAATAATGCTTTTCTCGAAAAGAAACAAGTTCTTGTCGCCTTTCTTGATGTCAGCGCCGCATTTGATAATGTCAATATAGACATTCTCATTAAAAAACTGGCCTATATTGGATGTCCGAAAAACCTAGTAGCTTTTGTCAAGCATCTCACTCAAATTAGATCTATATTTTCGGATTTCAATATCGATTGTCCAAAAATGGTGTTTAATGGGGTCCCACAGGGAGGGCTGCTTAGTCCATTACTGTACATTCTCTACGTCGCCGGTGTTACTGAAGATCTCCCAAAAGAGTGTCGGTTTTGCAATTCGCTGACGACCTTGGCGTGCTTACCAATTTCAAAAAATTGAAAGCAAATAGCAAAATTTTAGAAAACTCAATACAAAAGATAAACAATTATTTACGTGAGTTGGGGATATCTTTCCTGCTAAAACTGTTCTCGTTCATTTTAACAACCAAAAGATAGCCCCCGGAAATGCTGAAATCACCATCCATGGTCAAACTATAAAATCACAAACTATAAAATCAAAACATTCAGCCCGCTTTTTAGGAGTAATCTTTGATTATAACTTGTCCTTTAAACTACAGGTCGAAGCCGTAAAAAACAAATGTACCAAAGCACTAAACATAATTGAATTTTTACGTGGAACGTGGTGGGGCTCTGATCCAGTGACTTTAATTATTTTGTACAAAAGTTTTATTCGACCGATAATGGAACGTGGCTCCTTTATATATCTTTCAAATAACAAACTCATCTTTCAAAAACTCGAAAAAATTCAAAATTCGGCCATATGTGCTTCTCTAGGATACCGCATTTCAACCCCCACTAACATCTTACTCGCGGAATCTAAACTCGCGACAATAATTCACCGCACAAAATTTCTCTTTCAATGCTACTTGCAAGCTACGTAACTGCATTTGAAAGGTATGCAAGGGTCCATAATGACTATTTCTATAAATGCGTCTTGTGAGTTAGTAACATGAAAGACAATATAATTAATCATACAAATTTCCATGTACACATAAAGAACTTCAGTACACTATATAACTCTATATCGATCGACGCCAAATTCGGCCTGAGTTTGAAAGAAGATATTGATGTCAACTATGCAGTTGAAAATCTAGTCAGTAATAAAAACGCTATAGAGATTATCACCGATGGCAGTAAAATAGCAGGTGCCAAATTTGTGGGGTCAGCGTGTTTTTGTCCCAAACTGAACATCTCTATCAAGAAAAGTATCTATCAAAAAGCATCTATATATACTGCAGAATGCATTGCGTTATGCGACGCTCTAGACATAGCAAATCAAAATACTGGCTACAATTTTCTTATTTTCTCGGACTCCCTGAGTGCCTTGCAAAGTCTCGGAAGCAGCAAAATGAAAGCCAAATTTACCCCTACATTCTTGAAATGAAAGAAAAATGATGTCAGTTTATCTCCTCAAATCAAAATGCAAACACTATAAGCTTTCATTGGATTCTTTCTCACAGAGGGATCCATGGAAATGAGGAGATTGACGCTCTAGCCAAGGCTGCTGCCTCGTTGAACAGCTGTGATATTTCTAAAATACCTTTTACCGAATTCTAGCAATATTTCAAGGAAGATTCCATAGTAAATACTCGTACCGCAAATGAAGATTCTGGAATGGTTAAGGGTGTTACTTATTTTGCTTTATATAATACGAACCACAAGTCTCTGTGGTACGCCAATAAAAAGTTTCAACGCAAATTCATCACCACCATTAACCGTTGCCGTGCTAACCGTTGCCGGGCTAAACATTGCAATTTGGCTGCCTCGCTCGCTCAAATTGGTTTCATCGACGATCCTAAATGTAAATGTGGCCATAAACGAAAGGACCTGAACCATGTAGTCTGGCAATGCCCATCTTATGACTCTCAAAGAATCAAACTTATCAAAAATCTGAAAATAGAAATGAACATACCCACGCCTTACTGTATGGAAATGTTCATTGCTCAACCAAATATCTTTGCCTGTCTCTTCATATTTTCGTTTATGGAAGAATGTAACCTCGATATCTAAATTCGCCTTTCTAGAAAATTAATCAAATCTGCTCTTCACTTATGTTTTCTCTTGTTTATAATTAGTTTAATCATACTATGTAGCTTCCATAAGCTCATATAAGGATTGAATAAAGCTTAATTAAAAAAAAAGAGTTGCCTCCATCTGCGTCAGGGAAGTATAAAACTTTTCGAAAGTAAGAGTTCTAGAGCCTACTATTAGGCGAAAGTGATGCTTGAAGCTCTTCACTCCAGCCTCCCACATTCCCCCGTAAGGGGGTGCAGAAGGCGGAGTAAAATTCCAAGTACTTTCTTGGCTGTTGTGAAAGAGTAGCTCGTTGACGCACGCATGAAACACAGACATAAATCATTTTCTTTACGAGTATGCGAGCTCCTAAAGCCCATAATCCCTGGCGTACAATGATCTAATGTGTGCGTGATGAGCAATAAGCTCACTTATTCCATGACGCGTTAAGATAAAAAGATGCTTTTCATCCTAATTAATTTAGGCATTATCTAAACGTCCTTCCAAACACAGTATATTAGATGCATCTAAAAATGGGTAAAAGTTTTTAAAAACGGACTCTGTTTTATCTGATTGTCATGTTGAAGTGCGAACAACTCAGGTTTGGAGGTCTCCTTTTGAATTCGACAGATCCAATACAACAATTTGGCCAAGACGAAAACCTATCAGATACGTCGTAGGGTTGCTTAGCTTGCTTCATAGTATGATAAGTAACTTTCTTACTACACTCAAGGTCAATACCTTGAGACAAAACGGGCCTAGATTCTGGCCAACTAGCAGAAAGTTTAACGAGCCACTGTGGTCTATGCCACCATAAGGGATGATCCTTTAGATTATCTAGGAAAAGACCCCTGGAAGCGCAATCAGCGGGATTGTACTTAGTGGGAGCATATCTCCTCTTAGCATTTGGAACAAGCTCATGAATATGAGCCACTGGATCAAATACAAATGTATGCCAAGTCGATGGATGATTGGTTAGCCAAGCTAACACTACTGAGGCAACATTGTGACAGTAAGGTGGGATACTTTTAAACCCCATTGTTGAAATTATAAAATGTAGAGTATTAGCTAATAATTTAGCTCCACACAATTCAAGTTCAGCTGTGGTCGCAGGTAGGATAGGAGCCACTCTTGATTTAGCAGTCAGTAAAGTTACTCGTGCATTTCCATCCTACTGAATATTACGAAAATATAGGACTGCAGCATAAGCTCTGCTCGAAGAGTCAGAAAAGCCATGCAGCTCGCAACCTAGATAATCAGCACTTTGTCCAGTCCATCGTGGTGTCTGGATTGCCTGAAGTTGGGTAAAACCCTCATAATATTTATACCAATAATCCTCCAAATCAGTGGTTAATGGCTCATCGAACTGCAGCTTTTGAAACCATAGCTACTGCATTAAACGCTAAGCGATTATTACAACTGCAGATAACCAACCCATTGGATCATACAGCTTTGCGATAAACGAGAGAATTAAACGTTTCGTCGGAGAATTCACAGGTCGTGATTCAACTCTAAATCGAAAAATATCGGATGCAGGGTCCCATTGCAAACCCATAACTTTTAGTTTAATATCCTCATCCATGAGAAAAGCAAACGCTCTTTCGGGAGATCCTGTGGGACAATCTAACAATCATAATTCATTATTACTTGCCCATTTTCTTAAATAAAAACAAGCCTTTTAGAAAACATGAAGTACTTGCATTCTTAATTTTCGAGCTTCGTCTATTTCATTAGCGCCGAAAAAAGCGTCATCTACATAAACATTATTTTCAAGGACTGATTTGGCTGCGAGAAAATTAGGACTATTATAATTTGCTAATTGTTTAATAACTCTGTTAGCGATGTAAGGAGCGCAAGCAGTACTTTACGTGACCGCGTTAAAATTCCAATCCTCAACGTTATTTTCAGAGGAATACCAAAATATACGTTGATATATTCTATGACGTGGATCAACCAAAATCTGTCGAATAATTTTCTCTACGTCGGCGGCAAAATCAAATCGAAGAAATCGCCAGCGTATTATGGTGGAGACTAAATCCGTAAGGATTTTAGGCCCGATGTGGATATTCGAATTCAAGGATGTGTTATTGGATATAAAAGTAGAGGCATTGAATACTACTCCTAAACGAGTAGTAGAGCTATCATCCTTAAGGATAGGATGATGGGGAAAATAAAGTGTTTGAGGAGAATCAACTTCAGAAAACTGCTGAACGCGTTCCATATGACCTAACTGTTTATATTCGGTTAAAAACACCGTGTATTGAAAAAATAAAGCTGAACCCTTAAGAAAACGAGTATATACTCTCTTCAAGACTAACTTTTCTCTATTCAAGAAACTGCCAACATCTATCGGAGGTCCATTTTTAAAGGGCAATCGTACCATGTACCTTCCCGATGCTAAACGTTGATGAGTCGAAACAAAATAATGCTCAAAACTCATCTCATCAGCAGTCAAAACGGATCTGGATGCTGATTCCCCCATCTACCAGAACCTAAGCAAGTCGTCGTGAAGGACTTTCTCGATTATGCCTTGATCCGCTGTTACTTGTAAAAACCAGCCGCTGTTCGTCTTAAGAATTGGCCCAGAGAGGATTCATCCGAAAATGGTATCGTGCGCTGTAAGAGAACCTCGCGTACCTTTCTCAAACCCTGGTAAAAGAGATGATGCAACTATCTCCGCTCCTAGAATAATATCTATAGCTTCTGAGCCAAATGGATCAGGGAAAGATCTTTTAATTCCTTTTCAACTCCTCCCCTGGTCTTACAGTTAGAGTTTAAGGCGTTAAGGTGTTTATAATCGTAGCGCAGTTTAATTGTCTCCCAAGCTGTCGTGAAATTCGCATCCGTCACTGTCACATGTTTAATGGCATGACTAGCGTCACCTAGTAGCAAAGATTTCAGATAGTGTAAAGGCGACACCTGAGATAAAGGAACATTTTTAACAATTAACGCTTCAAAAAGATCATGAAAATGTTCCCAGTACACAAATTGCCTGAAAATTCAGGCAACATAATTTTAGGTAATTTGTGGATAGTACAATTTAGCTTATTAACCTTTTATCGCGTTAATTGTTTAGCTACTACCACAATGTTTGACACAAAAGTGTGCAACATTAAATTTAAATAATCGAGTGCTGCAAGATGACCTTCCTCGAGTTCCAATATATATATATAGATAAGGTTCCCTTGAGTATAGCTATGAAATATATGATAAACAGCAAGCGGTGAAGAGAGATACAATCATTTTTCACAATAAACGTAGTCGTGGTTTTCCATGGGCGAATGTGACGTCATTTATGCACACAAGACATGAATATGTCTTAATATGCCTCATTCTGAATATCTTTCTCCACTTAATCCTTTGATCACTGCACTGTTTGAAATTCTCAAAGTGTTTAACACTATATCCAAAAGCCAAAAAAATTGTTAGAACAATTTTCCACACCAATAATCCAGGTACAATTCAGTCAAGCGAACAACGGACATGCAATTCAAATGTAACGAATGTCGATACTTTACTGGTTTTCTCGACAGTTTTGCACTAGCGAACTTTTATAACTCGTTTTTCAAGCCAATATTTTCCACTTGCAGAGTTAATTTCTCTCTGCACTCCCGTAACCGGCTTAAAGAACCAAAAAAATCTATAGTAATTAATGTAGTAGTTATTAACTGTCTATAAAATTCATCCAATTAATGTATTTTGATTCACGGATTCAAGAGGGAAACAACTGTAAGAAAAAATAGCTTTAATTTTACTATGAGGTATAAAGCTCATTTTTATTGTTATAATCGAAAAGTTTCACTTTTCATAAAGTTTCACTTATGCGAGATTTTGGTTAAAAGAAAAATGTTTTGTGCTTAGGTTCATAAGCCTATCATGACCTACCCAGTGCTCGTTGGTTTGTACACTGACTTGTCATTGAAGATGGTCGGGCAAGTATATATATATATATATATAACAAATTAACTGTTAACTGAAATATAAATAAAATCAGTTTTAAACAAATAATTTAAATTTCTTTTGGGTTTCGACTGATTTTTACTGCTTTTTCTTTGTGCTCCTTTTTAATTCTTATGTGTTTTGACTACTTTACAACGATTAAGAATTACCTGAACTGTAATTTTTAAGAAAAATTGATTTTCAATAATGTTGAATTTCTTGTTTTGTAGGATTTAAGACACCCTGACAGCTTTCCAAAAATGTTGAAAAAAATTTGGCTGCTTAAAACTTAGAGAGTGTTATGGTATGTTTGTGGACCAGTCCTAGATCTGGACCTGACTAGACTTTGAAGAAAATAAGAAAAAGTACTGATTGTGACAAGTGTTAATTTTTTTAATAATTTATGACATTCTAGCAATTTTTCGAAAACGTTAAAAAAACATTGACTCATTGACACCTAGAAATTTGTATGTTATGGATTGCTGACCAGCGCCAGATCTCGGCCAAACTAGACAGTCATGGCTCAACGGTCTATACGTTGCTAGATCTGGGCCAGATCTGATATCAGACATATAGTAGATTTTTCTACTAGGGTTTTTGATTTCAAGCGAAAAAGGCTGCCCACAAAGAGGAACATTATTATTTTGAATAGCTGAATTTTTCGCAAACTCTTAGTTAGTAACTTTAAAGAATTTTGTGAATTATTTAGTTTAATATTTATTATAAATATAAAAAAAAATATTATAGAAGATAAAGAATAGCGAAAAGCTACATTTTGTGACAAGACCATCTAAGTGCCATTTTTAAAAAGATTTTTATAAATTTTCAGGAATTTTCATTCCTGGGGTCTTTTTGAACCCAGTGTGCTATCGAACAGATATATATGTGCGTGCATGTGTGTATTGGTGTAATAAAATGGTTTCTGATCAGACACCTATGCTTTTATATATTACTCACTACATTAGTTGTAAAGAGCAATTTATTTTACTTGATGAAGCCAACATTTTGTTTTTGTACATAAAATTGCTAATTGTTATACGTTGATAATTTTAAATATCATCCCCAATTATAAACACGGTATTATCAAAATAAGTTCAGCGTTAAAAATGAAAATTTTTAGAAAATATGGGATTTCTTATTTTATTATAATAGTGTTAATAAATACCAGAATTATTAACTTTTTATATTTCTTAGTTTTCGTTTTATTTATTTTATTTAATTATTTAATTTTTTTATTATTATTGTTATGAATCTGCTTCTCCGAGTCTTTATAAGCTTTTACCATTCTTTTGTGCATAATAGTAAGCAAGAATGATTGGTATTTCTTTTTACATGACTGAAAAGAAGTGCACGGAGCTGAGAGAGATGTCCTCTTCTGCAGAAATTTTGTTTTACACAAATGGAAAATAATCTTAAATTTAAGAACGATATTATTTTCTTTTATCTCAAAAGACTCTTTTAAGAGCAAACATTATCCTTTTACTGCAAACTGCAATCAATCTTGCAAACAACTCATTTTATTTATCTAAAAAATATGTACGTGATTTAAAACAAAACATACAAAAGGACGAGGCTTTTGTATAAACAAATTCTTTTTTGTGTGTTATTGGCATTAAATTCCCCGGATACTAAAAAGGCTGTTTTTTTCAAAATTTTGTCTCATTGTGCCTCACAAGGTCAGAAACTTTGTTTAAATTCCAGAAAATGTATGAGCTCTGGCAATGGGCAACACTCAAAAATTCAAGTTGGCACATTTTCACAACGATCATGTTGACGGAACAGAAAGTTATTTTTAATGGCAGGGAATTAAAAGTTAGATAAATAATATTCAAATGCGTGTTTTGTTATCCTCGCTATTGTGTTAAATTTAATTTCTAACATAATTTTTCTTTGTTAAAGAAGACACAATACGGCGTATTTGGCAGGTAGGTGCAGAGTCGCAGTAGTATCATAGATTGTAGTAATTTCGACGCCTTTCACTATATTCTCTATTCGTACAGTTAGAGTACACCCAGAGCAGGTTCTTGCACATCGCTTGTATATCCCGCATCGTTCTAGAACGTACGTAAGGTATCTGTTTGGCGGTGAAGATGCGTATTTCAAACACGAGCAGGTTTCATCAATTACCATAAATTCATAATTCTCTTAGATTTGCTGCAAATACTTTGATGTAAAACGCGGATTCTTCTTGCGTACATAAAGCAGTCGGTTGACCGTTCCCGGGTTTAAATTCTCATGCACTTGTATATATCGCGTAGTTTTAATCGATGTCCAATTTGTGTTGGCTCAGATAAAAACATCATTTTTTTGTAGGCTTAGAAACTTTAAGAACACTATTATGCCGTAATAAATTGATGTGGTATTTATTGTTGTTCTAGTAGAAAACTTCATGATCTTATAAAAAATTATAAATGTTTTTTTTATAAAGGTTCATAGTAATTAGATACAGTTTCGCACGTATAAAAATAATCGAGCAGTCTTATATTGCTACATGCAGAAACCTTATCTCTCTGTATGTGATATTCCTCGAGAAAAGGTCCTAACGAACAAAAATAGATCTTCAGGTTTTCAATACTACTGATGATGCCCAAATTGCTCTGTTAGAATAAAAGGAGATTACTTCTTTTTCGACGAAATTTCAATTGTTACTGTATTGCTTGTCAGGGCCGCTTTCTGTGAACGTCTCATATTATAGAAAGATATCGCCGAAACTGTATCATGAATCAAGACCGTACGTAAATGCCCGCTCAACATCCCTAACTGCACGCCTAAATCCTTCTACCAGTTCAATAAGAACAAGTAACTTGTTAAAATTACATTTTTCAAGTAGGGCTTAATCGACAAGAAACTTAATGAGATTTCTAACGGTTTCTTTCAAATCTATTTAATTAAGTGTATCTCTAAAAGAAACATAGAAAAAACGTTCAACTTACGCGCTCAACTTGCATGCACATAAAGATAAACTAACGCAATATGTTAAACGACTTGCAACATAACTTTAATCCATCCCTCAAATACTTCACATGATAATCATGATCACTCAGCCGGAAGGAGAAATTCCTGCATTAGCGGGATTTCTATATTAATGATTTGACTATTATCTGGTTTTGACTATCGTCACGTTGAAGAAAAGTAATACCATTATCGAAAAATGCTTAAAATATGCTTTCTCTTATAGAACTTCCGTATAGTATTGAAAACACTTTTGATTTAACAAATCCTCTCCATTATCATGTATTAAGATACAAATGTTAGCCTTTTTATTTAAATCTGTCAAGCCGACCTGCCTTTTGTCAACCTACAAAACGATAAGAAAGACGCTTCATGTAGATTGTGAAAAAAAAATAAATATTTTCCAAACACGCAAACAAGTACATACGCATAAAGGCTGTAGGCAGACATTCGGATAGGTCGTGGAAATACATTATACCTGAAGGCATTTTCTCATTGTTCCGAGCATACAACTGCTTTAACGATCGAGCAGTGCAGCAGGATAGCTTTGTCTCTCAACTCCTCACCCTCTACCATTTTCTCTTTTTCAGAACTGCTTACTAACTCTTTATCTCCCGCTTTCCTTCTCTCAAACCATCGCAAATAATAACGTACGAATGAATCAATTTCTGCGTTACCCATGAATCAGATTTATCGATTCTCCCTGAATTTAAACCCGCACGTATAGATGGGTATTTTATCGCTTCGAGCTTTCCCAGCTTTCTTCTTTCCGTGAAAAATATCGGCAACTTGCGTGCAATCCGACCGTTTACCACCCATCAGAAAATCCCCTTCAAAACGTGGTATCGAGAGATCAATGCTTAAAACCTCACTGCTTGTACTGTAACTATACATTTTCATCTTTTGGCAGCGGGAGAGAGATAACAAAAATTAACTTTTTCTATCTAATAATATAATAAAAATGGACGTAAAACCAGTCCATTATTTCATATAGAATTTGATAGTTTGTGATAATACTCTTTTTTAGAATTTTAAGTAGATATAATGGACAATAGACATTATAAATACTGCTCTACAATTAGATTTAAACATTCGAGAGCTTATGGGCGTTAAGTTGCTGAAAGTAAAAAAGGATATCAAAATTCCCTGAATTTTCCCTAAACGAAAATTGATATTCCCTGATAACTTCTTAATTTTTTAACAGTGTCAGTTATTCTGCTTAAAAATTACACTATTATTTGGCACAAATTAGTATAAATGTAACTTTTCCAATTACAGAGCAAACCATAACATAAAAAAATGGGAAAAATTAAATTGAATCATGAAACGCAACACTTACGAAATTTTGTGCAACACTTGAATTTCATCACTTAATGAGTCGACAGTTTTCCGAAATTCTTTTAATTCTCTGGCCCTCTTGGTATATAGTTCATTTACTTGCATATTTAAAAGCCTCTTCTTAGCTGCTGCCTTGTTCTGAGATTCGGCTTCTTTTCGGCTCTCCAAAGCTGGTTTTTAAGCAAATAGGGTACCGTGGAGGAACAAAAAATCCAATTTTTATACGTTTCATTTTCTAAAACTATAAGATTTCAAAAGTATTCTTTCCAAATTTTATTATGATCCGTCCATTATGCACAGCGATATACGATAGTACGCATTTCGGGGAGCGAGGTTGACTTCTTTGGTAACATTGAATTCTTCGACTCTCATAATGGTAGTGACTGCGTCATAAACAACTATTCTTCTGACTAGAGTTTCTCCCTTCATGTTTTGAATAAGACATTCTTTATTCACTGAGAAGCCCCGTTCGACGTTTGCGTTTCCGTGAGAGAGAACAGTGATCATTTTTACAGCTTTTAACCTCTAATTACCTCTAATTAGCGGTATAATGTAGTGAATGAAGCTTGCCAAAAACGGAAAACTAACGAAATATCTAAACCAATAGCATAAATCCTTGGAACTTCGTAAGGGGCCGTCCATAAAATACGTCCGCAGTTGGATGGCAGAGGGGGGGAGCGTTTCTAAAATCAGACGACAGTGGACTTCTTGGAGAGTGATATGTGAAAAAGTACCATAATCATATGATCATTAGAGAATAATCAACTTTGAATGGCTATAAGTCAGTGAATATAAATTGTGCAAAATTTGAAAAAAAAACACATATGATTTCGTGTATCCTTACTGTGCACAATAGTGAAATTTAGAGACGAAAATAATCATTTGTTTATAAGTTATTAACAAAAACGTAGGGAGGTGTCATCTCCGAAACTAAGGAACATACGCGTATGATTTTTGAAGCGCGTTAAACATTTTTGGCTTCTGAGAATGCTGTATCCCATTTCTTTGAATCAGGGCTTACAAAATATGTAAACTACCGATTACGAGGTAAGGTCGTATTACGCGTGCAGCAGTGGCTCCAGCAAAATACCCTGCTGAGAAGGCGGTTAACACGTTGATCGTGAAGTCTTTTATATTTTTCCAATAAGAAAAAAATCTTTAAAACATTTAAGTGTAACTTATAGCTGATAATTATATAAAACATTTTCAGAAGCCAAAAATGTGTAATTTTCTTCATGTATCATCTCGGTACATTCTTTAGTTTCAGAAATGGCACCTCCCTACGTTTTTCTTGATAACTTATTAACAACTAATTACTTTTGGCTATACATTTAACTATTGTGCACAGAAAGGATCAGGGAAACCATATATCTTTTCAGAACTTTCATACTTTATTTTCAGGTGAATATTCGGAAATGATCATATAATTATGGTACTTCTTCTCCTCTCACTTTTCAGGAAATAATCGCTAATCATCTAAACATTTTGAAACTTTGTATCAGTATTGGCAAAACCTTTACCTGCAACAAACATGTTGTCTTATATTATAAAAATTGTTATGCTTGTCTTTAAATAATTATAGAGGTGATGTTTAGTGCTGCAGACTTGTTATTCGATGATTTTTTTTTACTTTATAAACAAATTATATAAACAAATGCATAGTTTAGGCATTTATTGACAGAAAAGAATCGGCTTTCTTTCTTAGTACCTTTAATTTATATTAGTAGTAATATTGAGTAATAAAGATTAGTCATTCGATATTATTTCTTTACTTAATAAACAAATTTTATAAATAAATGCATATTTTGGTATCTTCTAGACAGGATGTAATCGGTTTTCTTTCTAATCATCTTCAAATTATATAAGTGATAATTTTTAGTAGTAATGAGTACTGGTTCGATATTATTTGTTTATTATATAAATAAATGGATAGTTTGGTAATTTATAGACACACATTTAACGTGTTTCTTTCTTATCGCCTTCAAATTATATAACTAGTGATTTTTAGTGATAAGGATTTGTTATTGGATATTATTTATGTATGTTATAAGCTAATGCTTAGCTGATTCATTTGTAAACAAAAAGTAATCTTTTTTTACTACGGTTATCAGATGATATCACTGTAAATGTTCTTCAGTGTTTAAGAAGAACTAGCCCAATCAGTAAGAAAACCGATTCCGTTCTGTCTATAAATGGTGAAAGTAAGCACTTTGGAGATAAGAAACTCCTGAAGCACGGGGATTGGGTAGAAACTGGCATAGAAACTTTCGATACAGCGCTTTCAAGGGATATCATCAGGACATTTATGTAGATGACACCTCTTCCTGTTTCGCGACTATACATTACGAATTAACAGACGAAACTTATTTAACCGGTAAACGCCTAGTGACGCCGACGAATACTAAAATATATTGAACTAAAGTTCACAAATCAAATGGTGGGTGGTGTAAACACCAAGGATTATATACATAAAATGAGGCAAAGAAGAGACAAATTATGAATGTCTACGATTGCAGAGTTTTCGGTTGACAATTATGGATAAGGAATTGCTGAAGAAAAGGCTGCGAATTGTATAACCTTTAAGTATAATCTTGGAAATAATATAACTTGCAATTCCAAACTTTTAAGATTCAACCGTTTCCAATATTCTTGAAGCAACACGTTTCCTTAGCATTTTTTGTCGTAGAACCTGAGAAGAGAGGAGAAATTACGAAAACTCTAAACAGAAATTGAACGGACTAACCGATTTTCTGCGATTTTTTTTATCGTCTCGTCGTTATGTTATGCACCTAATGCAGCATATTGAAATTAAATTCCTTAATATTTTATTGATTTTAATTTCTCACAACCGACTCTACTTCTCCAACAAAAGGAAGGTTGAGTGAGGCATGACAGGTACTTAATCTAAATCCTGGGCTTACGCTGTTTGCAGTATCGTCGAAAAAAATAACACTTTTGAACCGTCCGCTGTTTCATTGAGTAATGAGTCGTATTATTATTCTGTTCACCATGGATACACTATTGGCGGTGGTTTGCGCCTTCCCAGGCGAATGAAATGCTCCATATTTTCAATTAATTCGAAAAAAACCCACAACCAGACCATTTTTTGAAAAACCCCTCTTTAAGCGATTGTATTTAGCCGTTTAGATTATGTGGTTAAAATATAATATCAAAAAATTCATAATTGTAGGAGAAAAGTTGTCATATCTAATACACGGGCTAAAAATCTTAAGGACAGCAGGACAGCAGTGGTAAATTACGAACTTTAAACTACACCATGCATCTAATTGTGTCCCGACAATATCATCGAAAAAGATATCAAACATCCCGAGTAAAAGTCTTCATCTGATGAGAGCAGTGTGCCCCGAAATATTGGACAAAGCCTGGTTTTTGTCCCATCATTGACAGATTGGGTTGCAGTCAAGTGCACGATGGGAGGACCGACAGCTGAAGGTGGGTTCCGAAGCACCAGAACCTCGGTAAAGTTACATATAAAAATTTCCAGAGGTACCGGCTCAGGGATCAAACCACGGACCTCTGAGATGAAGTTCGAGCGGCTAACCAACTGAGCCACCAAGTCTCTTAAAAAAAGCCTTTTATTAAAACCTTTTTATTAAAAACTTGTACTCGGATGAACCCGGTTATACATCATAGCCACGGACTAAGTCAAGCAACTGATGAATAAATAAATGTTGTCGCAGGCTTAATATGGTCAGTGCCCAACATTTCGAAGGCATGTTTGGTTAGAGTTAGATTTTTTTTTGATAATTTGGCCAGTATATATCATCAGTCACGGACGCATTTTTATAATACAATGAAGTTATTATTATTTATTTATTATTAGTTTACATTATTATTATTAATTATTATTTATATTAGTATATTAAAATTTATTTATTTATTATTATTATTATTATTATTATTATTCCGAGGCTGATGACGAAGAACCGGGTTCACATGAAAACAAGTTTGGAAAAAAATAGACTTTACAATATTGGTGCTAATACATGTTATATCCCCTCGGTTATTAAATACTGATAAAGCTTTCTGCACATTTTTAAAATGTAGTTCAGAAAATCGTCATTCCAGATCCTTTCACCTTATACTACACTATTATCCATATCCGATAGTCTAAAATTGTCTTAGTAAATTTAGAAACTTATTTATTTCATGTATTGTAATGATTGCGTGCTCTTCAATGTGAATAAGTGGAGTCGCGTACTAAATAGTTTGTCACAAAAATTAAACTGAATTTTAAACAGATTATCGGTGTATTCTACTAGAGTATAATTTGAAATAGTAGCGGTAATCGAACAACCTGAACGTCACATAGAAAAATTAAACACAATCAAAAAAAGTCACGCAGTGTAATGAAACTTGAAGGCGCTGCTTACAAATTTAAGGGCTTATGCATTGGGGATTTCTTCTTGCCTTTCAAGGTTTATCTACAAGGACAGGTTATGTTAAGGAGTTCAAATACTTAGATAATTTGACGATAAAATAATATCACTTGTTTACTGATTACATTTATCAAGTAATTAATGAATAATTAATGATATATAAATTTCCATGGCTCGACTGCAATTGAGTTTCGTAAATTTTAATCAATAGTTTTCTATAAATCAGGGTAAAACGTATTTCAAGATAAAAATTGTATTTTTACAGATTAACTAAATTCGTATTCGAACACAAATTACAAGTCTTGGCTGAATGGTGCTCTCGCAACGAAATCGATTTTCGAAATGGAATACGTTGATGTGATTGTACGCTACGCGATCTAGCTCCTCGCTATGCAAAGCATTATCCAAATTTATCACGCCAAATGGCGTCAGATAGCACATTGTAAAATAGAGGTGGGAATCGGATGCAATTTAATCCCCACTTTGCAGTACAATCTGTCATGGTACTTAAATATCTTTATATCCCTATCACAGCAAATTAAACCGCGATTTGTTGGATTTATTTTTAACAAGAAAAACTATTAAATACCTTTAAAGAGTCAGACCAAAGATTACGAATTATAGGATAGTATAAAAGCAATTAATCTGACATAAAGTGCGTGAATCTGTAGATTGAAAATAAATTTACGTCATGAAATAGCTCTTTCCTACGGTCGTATACACAGCTCCGCGGAATCTTGCCACTACGCGACATGGCGCACTAGTCGCGTTAGTAAAAAATTTGAAAATTAAAACACATTTCTAGCCTCAAAGAAGAAGTGACACTGACACAACAAAAATATCGATGTACTCCACTGCAGATGTGCAATCTGTAGAAAAATGCCGTTTTAGTCTTCGGTGCCGAAGTGCGAAGGAAACAGTAACACATTTAAAGGAAAAAGATCTATTTTCAAAGAGCCCAGTGATACTATACTCCGAAGAGAATAGGAATCTAGTGTGCCCAGTGTTATTGTTTTCCGAAATACTGCACGTGTATGTGAAATGCATTTGTACAATGAGAATATTATTAGAAAGTGCTTCAAATATGACCAAGAAGGACGAATTAGCTATCGTGCTCCTTCCAAACATCCGCGTTTAAGAAATGGTGCTAAACCGACAATATTTAAAAATCAGAATTCTTGCGGGAAA
>JAAAKG020052534.1:0-18292 GCA_010014905.2 Druon quercuslanigerum
CCAATTTAACAAAAGCACCAACACAAAAATACCCAATTTTGTTGTATCATGTTAAAAGGGCAGTAGTCCACCACCTTTAAACAATTTTGTTAAATAGGGAAATTATATTAAATTTTTTTTCCTTTTTAAATATTTCGCTGGCCACTGGTTCTACAAATGGCTGAGGTCCAATTAAACAATTTGCCAATATTTTCGTAACAGGACATTTTTTTTCGTCTTTCCAAAAGTCAGCTTTCTTGGACAACTGCCCTTTTAACATTCACCGATTCACTTATTTAGGATAATAAACACATCATTAAAAATAAAAAAATTCTCATTTTAATTGTGAAAAAATTAGATAGCACAATAAACTTAAATTTAGTTAAACAATAATATTAACAATAAAAAATGACTGTCTCTCGATTCAGAGAAAAATCAAAACAAAAAAATGTCTCTTCTTTTTAGATAAAGAATACGTAGAAGAAAGCAGACCTTCTTTAACTAAATAACATACTGCTTAAGATATTGAATATGAAAAAGTAGCTCTTCCAATTAAAAAGCAAGTTAAAAATTAAAATTCGTTCCCTTTCCATTTGATAAAAAACTTTAAAATTCCCACTGCAACTCAATAAAAATATTAATCGAAATGCTTAAAATAAATCCGTTCTTCAGAATTCAATTCATGCCAAAAATAAAGGCAAAAATGCATGTAATTTAATTTTGATGAAAAATAATTGAATGTTGAAGATAATATATGCAAAATAATTCCTACTTTACTAATTAAAAACAAAGTAATACGTTCTTTTCAAACAATATTACACTGCAACCCGGATTTACCGGAACCCGATATACCCTTGGGTTAAGAAATAAGGGCATCCTAGAAGCCGAGAGTGGCTCTATCAGAGGAGTCGTGCACTTCACTGTTTAGAACTATAAAAAGCCACGAGCATGAAAAAGAAGAGCTGTTCGGAGAACCCCCATTTACCGTGAAGATCATTAAGGCTGAAACCGAAATGCCTAATGAATCTGAGTCTTAGTGTAAGTAACTTTTAAAGTGCAATGAAACTCTGAGACTACGCTGGTTTTGGGGCTTACAGTGGTGGGGAACAAACCCGACAGAGTTCCGCTACGGATTTAAACAGGCAACAGTTACTGGTGAATCTTACTACGTTCTAAAAAATATTTTAAAAATCGTTTTCCTAATATGGAGACAATGGTAAATTAAATATTGAACGAAATGAGGATAAAATTTTGCTAGTACAAAGTGTTTACTATTTTTCCATCAAGACTTAACAGTTTCAGATTCAAAACACCATTAGAGTGGGACTGCGCTGTGTGAACTTCGTCCGGCCTATCTTTCTAACCTCTCCCCCTCTCCCTCTCTCTCTCTCACTCTCTCTCTCGCGTTCTCTATATATCTCTCTCTGTATATATATCCAATCCTCCTTCTTTTTTTTGTCGAATCAAAGGAACTATTAGGTAGCTATGACATCGCCACAACTTCAGAAGAAATTTAAAGTTTAGTGATATATTAACAAGTAATCCCACAGTAAATAATTATTTTAAACCGTAGTATAACATTTTTATTAAAATTATTGGATATTCAATGCTATTTTTTTTGAACATGAAGCCAAAAACTTCGGGATACTACTTTGCAATAAACGTCGACGTGTAGATAGCTGCTCGGAGCACAGTGGGAAAAAATTACTTTTTTGGTTCAAAATATAAAAAAAAGTTGATAAGATTTCTAAGAGAGTTGTCCAGTTTGAATCAGATTTTAAATTTTTTATAAATAAACAAATATAACGTAAGAAATAGCAATTTTTCTATTTTACGTTCCCGGTGGTTGTCAGTAAAAGAAAAATTATTGAAAGCACCTCAGTTAAATAGAGTAACATTAGTTACACATGTTCCAAAATTAGAAAATCAAAAAAAAAAAATTTTAACAAATTATTTGTTTAGAGTATGTTTCCTACCATTTCCTATAATTATACGTTTATTTAAGTTATATTTTAAGACATTTGAAATGAAACAAATCTTTTGATTTCTTCAAACAAATCTCTAGGGGTAACTATTGTAGTTGGTGGTGAGGCTAAAGCGTGTGGGATACAGCGATCAAAGGGACCACGCTCTGCATACGCATGGATATGGATGAAAGGACCCCTATAAACAGGCTCACCTGCGTGATTTGAAAACGATCCTTATAAACGGGCTCTTCTGCTATGCATGGTCGTAATATGATATAAGGGTGAAAGAGCCTAGCCAACACGGGCCTTCCGGATCCCTGAGTTGAGGTCCCTCCCGGACCGAACTCCAATACTTGGAATCAACACAGTAATATCCTGTGGCACTCACAGAAACTAAGAAACAGTCCCCTGTTAATGTATTCATTGAGAGGGGTTGAGCCTTAGCGGGTGTAACATAACCCTTTCCTCAAAATCTGTCTCTCTAGCAAGCCAAACTCAGGTAGCGAATGTGCCCCTTTACAAGCGCAACGAGCTTGTAAAGTAGCTGCTGAACCTGGTACATCGGCGTCCATAATGTTGATGCTCCGAGGTTCAAAGGCAAGGAATAATCTCAGAGGGCGACTCACCGAGGAAGGGGTTGGTCAGTCAGTGAAAAGGCACAAGTCAACATAGCAGCCTTGGCGAATCGTCAGGCACGACAGACATCAGGAAGAGGACACAAAGGGAGGAGGATTAAAAAATCTCCTAGTTTTACAAACTCCTAAATCCCAAGCGAGCATCTTTGGCATTCGTGTGAGGCAGAGATCATTTACATTTTGCCGTACTATGAAATAAAACAGAAAGTATAATCGTCAAAGACAATTAGTAATTTGAATTCTTCTCTATTTTAACAACACTTTTAACCCGACTATACGTTACTGCTGGTCAGAAATCAGTCACAGGCGAATATCAGATTCCTTTATAAGAAATTTGTTCTACGTGCGTTGAAGCATCTAACATTTTCTTTTTGTCTTTTACGGAATTAAGGTTTTTTCTTGTTCTTTTCTTCGTGTCAATTATTATTTGCAAAATGAAAAAAGAGTTTCTCGGCTATTTTTAGTCCTGAGTTGGAAACTATTAATTCGCAAAAAAGTTACGTTTGTTTGTCATTATAAAGTTGTATAAATTTTAAAGAGTGAAGCTTTAAATATTACAAATAGCTTTAAGTTATTTGCTGATAAAAGATTCCAGCAAAGACCTTTATATTTTGGTGGATCTCATTTGCTCAAAAAATTCATTTGACAGTGAAGAACAAAATTTGGTGCATGAAAAATGTTGCGATACTTTATAACAAATTAAAAAAAATTAAAAACTCATTTTACAATTCAGAAAAATTCGATAAATTAAATAAAAATGGTTATCGTCAGACTTCGTAATAAAATTGGATCTTGCAAAAGCAGGCACAAGATATTTGGAAGATTTTGAAAGCGTTTCAAAATCAACCAAAATACGAAAAACAGTCTCATTAGTGGACAGTTACTCCCCAATTGAAATTTAAAATTCCTTTTCGAGAAATTTGTGCTCAGGTGGAAGAAAAAAGATATCCCTTTAGCTGAAGATATAAAACTTACGAAGCACCAAATCTAGATGATGCGTATTCAACCAAGGTTACGAAATGCAGACATTTTTCTCTCTATTTGAATGTTGAAGAAGCTGAGAAAGAACGTCTTCTTGCTGAAGGTAGCATGGAAATTACTGAGACTGGTGTTAGAGTTGATTTACAAAAAATTGTGTAATCACACAGTGAGGCGTATGTTAAAAATCCCGAATATTTTGCCGCTTGATTTGGTAAAACAAAAGAACGTTGCAATAAAATGTCTTCACAAATATGGTTCTGATGGAATATTTGACTAGAGCCTATATAATTACGCATGCATACAACCCGTTTAAACGCGAGTGTGAAAACTGTTCAGAATGTGCAGAAATGATAACAATTTGAAAAAATTAAAGTGCTGGGTCCAATAGACTGTGTAGGCTCCGTATGTATGAGGAACCACCAGAGGCAAAGAAATGAGCGATACCAGAAGTAGATTTCATGAAAAAGAAAATCACAACACTTGTTCCAACAAAAATTAAGGTTCCCGATAGTCAATGCACAATCACTGTCACCCATAAGTTAATCTTAACTATGCTAGATGGAAAAATTTGTCAACATCTTTCCGAAACTCCTTTAGCTGCCACATGCTACATTTGTGGTGTAAAAACATCACAAATGAACCACTTGCAGTACCTTGCAGATTGACTGGAGAACACAGAGAATTTCCAATTCGGTCTTTCAATATTGCATCGTTGGATTCGCATGATAAAAAGTGTTCTGCATATAGGCTATGGTCTGAGAAAAAAAGAAAGAAATTAAAAAGAATTTTCCGATAAAACGAAACTCATCGTAGATATTCCAAAACATGGCTCGGGAACTTCCAGCGTTGAAAATACTGCAAGGAGATGCTTCCGAAATCCTAAATTGACTTCTGAAATTACTGGTGTTTACAAACAGTTGATTCATAATTTTAGCATGATTTTGCAAGCAATGGTTTCAGGATAGGTAATTAATACTGTTAAATTTAAACACCATTTTCAAAAAACCACGAAGCTTTACATGATCCTCTGCATTTGGTGGCATATGCCTGTAACGGTTCACAAAATCCTTCTTTACGGTACCCAAATTATCCTACCATTTTTTATTCCTATTGGAGAATTAACAGAGGAAGCTCAAGAAGCGACGAATAAATTCTCTAAACGTATCCGAGAATTCAACAATTGAAAATGTAGCAGCGAGGCTACAAATACAAATCTGGGTGGCAAAATGCTAATTATGATTGGCAATGAAACTGTTATTAAACCTTTAACGTAAAAATTGAAATGTTTCGGAGTGTCGACTTTGAATGTATGTTTAACTATGGAAGCTTTAAAATGTTTTAATTAAAATTCATACCCCACTATTCTTAAGGGTGCTCTGGTACAATCCGGTGAAAGAATTTTAAAATTTTTCGATTTTCCGTGAAAATTTTTTTCAGGTGTTTTTTTAATTAAATTTTCAACTTGATTAGACGTTTCAATCTAGCTCTATTCTACACAGATCGTGCAGCTTTTGTCTAAGTTGTCTCATGATACCCATAGTTTTTCGAATTTCAACATAGCGAAATCAAGATGGTGACTTGAAAGCTAAAAAGTTTGAATATGTAAAAATCCTCGTTTTTTCGCATTTTTTTAGGTCATTAGTTCCAAGAATAGCGATTTTTTTACCAAATTTCCTATTTTTTCACAAATTTTTGCTTTATTACAAAATGAAAAGGTGCATAATGTCTATGTATACATACACATTTTAACTTTAACTATATACATAATTTTTTTAAATATACATTATCTATATTAAATTATTATATATTATATTATATAATCTATACTATCTATTTTATGTATATTTTATGCATAGAGAATTTATCCACGAATGAAACGTATATTTCTAAAAGTTTAAACATTTTAAGCATGCATTATTTTCAAATGAGGATGGTTTATAGTTTAAACGCTTTTTTAAATTGGATTGTCCTGTGATAACAGCCATATTTTTAGTTGTAGTAGTTTTGTCATAAATTTAACGTCTTGCAAAGTCAAAAAAGTTCCATTTTATGTTTTAATATTATGGTTTTGCAGGAAACCATAGTATAAAAGTTGATAAAATATCGGTCGGCCCGTTACGAAGCCTAGCGCAAAAACTATTAGTTATACCGACTTAATTTTTTTCACGAAGACGTGTTTTTTCATTTTTGACGACAGGAAAAATACTTAGAACCCTGAGTTAATTCTCATCATAACGTTGCTATGCAAAAACTTGACAATGCAGACCTTTTAATTCCAAATTTCTCAAAGCCAACCGGCTGTACGAACTGATTTTTTAATTTAAAGATTCTTGTCCAAACTTGAAGACCTTCTACTAAAACTTTTGTTAACTGGGATATAATTTCTTATTTTAATTATTTTTAAGACACAATTCCTTTTAAGTAATTAAAAAAATATTTCTAGAGAATTAATGCATTCTTTGCAGAATTCAGCAATCTTTAATTTAAAAGCATTTCTATTTAATTGCGGTGAAACTTGCACGTTATTTATTTTAAAATATCGTCCGAAATCCTTTTACCGACATGATGCGTTACTAAATTTTGCTTTGCTTCTTTCACATCTTTATTAACTGTGTTAGATAAATAATTTCAATTTCAATTTTTGTTTTTTCTTTTAGTTTAAGACAGCTGAGAAGGGGGTTCTTTAAATGTACTAGGGGTTGTTTTTTGAGATTTTTAAATACTTTTTTGCCTATAAGACTATTAACTAGTGATTTCGAAAGGTATTTGGGGTGGTTGTATTAAATTAGAAATTGTTAGTTGCTATTTTAGTTGTTTATTTAGATGATGGCAACCTATATGGTTTTAGTTAAATGCACAAGGGGTAGTGTTTTGGGTTCTTTTATTATTACTGTGATCTTAGAGAGCTTAGGCCCTTTCGAACTAGACTAGTGTGATTATTTTTTTGTTAAGTAATTTTTTATGGCAATAAAATGTTTAAATTCTCTGTTTGAAGTGTTGGCGGAACGGACCTGCAATGTTTAACGTTGAATAGCTAGTTTTTGACAATAATTTTAATGCTATTTTATTGTATTTGTATTTTTTATTTATTAAAGAAAAGTCCTTTGAGTTAAATAGACCTCTAAGGAACAGGATAAAACAAGGCCATTAATAATGTGTACAAGCACTAATCGGCCATACGCTTAATCAATCTTATAAATAAATCTATAAACTAACCAACATAGATAAACAGAGTCAACCTCAGAATTCGTAACAGACTAGGTATGAGATCATTACATAGTTATGAACATTAAGTCAATAATTAGAAGCTCTTGTATGTATTAGAGTAAAGATTAGGAGGAAAAAATGTGTGCATAAAAAGTTAAAATTTACAAAATTTAATAAAAACAAAAGAAAATTCGAAGGTAAAATGTCGGAGAATTAAATGTGAGAGTTTACCAGTAAGTAATTTTAAAAGTTGGGTTAGAACTATTGTACAAATATTTGAAGAAGTGATTTTTGAAATGATACAGAAAAGGAGCATTTGTAATATTATATGGTATTTTATTCCATAGCCGGGCACCTCTTCCTTTGAAGCTTACACGTTCTGTGCCTAGAATGTGCTAGAAGGTCTCTGTCTACAAATTAGAAGAGGTTAAATAGATATTCAGGAGCTTTGTTCTGAAAAATAGTGTAGAGCAAATTACCCATTGTCTTCTTTTGGCAACATTAGGCAAACCAGCCTTACGTCGGTATGGAGTTATGTGTTCGTGTTTAGGCAAATTGTAGATAAAGCGGACACAGAAATTTAATGCACGTTTGAGCTCTAAATTTAAATCGTCGGTCAGATCATAATATACTAAACAATCGTAGTCAAAGTGGGGCAAGATTAGACCCATAACCAAAAGAATCGGAGTGGAGGTAAGTAGAGAGCCCTTATTCCTATATAGTTGTTGTAGCATACTATATGTTTTCCTGAGATGCTCTGTACCTGTTCCTTGCAGGACAAGGTACGCTAATGGAAATTGAGCAGATCAGTAGGTCCGAAAACAGTTGCCTGAGTTTTGCCCGGGTTAAGAGGGAATCCATTTTTCCAGGTCCAGAGGGTCACGTGATCGATATCCTCCTGCACTTGAAAAAGTAATCTACTCAGAGAAGAAATTGGTCCCAATAAGTAATTTTAAAATTGTCATCATATTTGTGGTAGCTACAATGGTTGAGTTTATTTTCAAGGTCATAGAGAACAATTTAAAGAGAAGGTTTGTCATAATGGCACCCTGAGGAAGCCCACTCTTAACCTCCCACTAGTCAGAAATCCGACTACTAATATTAATAATTCTGTGAGACTCATTATTAAAGTAGGATTGGAACCATTTGATGACAGAACTTGACACGTTAAAAGATTTTAATTTTTGTAGGAATAATTTATGGTTAACCATATCAAAAGCCTTTGAAAAATCTAATAAAACAACAATCTTAATCTATATATTATCCATTTCTAATCTGAGATCCGTCGTTGCTTTAAGGATATCAGTGAGAGAGCTGTGTTTTGTCCGAAAACCTGATTGCGTGGGTCAATGACCTTAGATATTTCGCGAAATTCGGAAAGTTGCAGAGGAACGATTTCTTCAAGTGGATGAAATAGTGCACATAAAGTAGGTTTAGAAATTTTGGGAACTGGGCAAATAATTTTCTTTTTCCATATATCTCGAATGATATCGACCTATTGGGAAACATTATAAATATGCAAAAGAAAAGGAAAGATAATTGAAAGGGCAAGTTTAATCATTTTGATTGATATTCCATCAGTTCCTATGGTTTTCGATTTAATTTTAAGTCTGTTTTCCAAAAGTATTTCAGGTGAGATGTTATAGTAAAAGAAGTCAGAATCATTAAATGTTTAATGAATAGGGGTAGTGCAAAATGATGATGATAAGTCTGGAACTGGGAATGTGAAAAAAGTCTTTAAAGGGTCATTAGGCGAAGAATTACTATCTGTAGATTCGTGCTTGGGCGGGATTAGGAGTAAACATCTAAGAAGATGCCAAATATCCTCATTTTTGTCTCTATATATAATCTCGTTATAATTGTATTAATTAAATGCGTCTTTAATCCTAGTTTAAATTAGGTTCCTGATTTTATGAAATTGACTTAGTATTATACTGCTTTTTGTGCTTTTTATAAGTCGGCGCTTGTCACCACGTTCCCTTATCAGATTTTTAATTTATATATCTGTATCAAGTAATATTTTTTTCTAATCATACGTCATTAGATGTTCGTGAAATGTATGTTTATCAATATTAGAGAGATTCTGCATCCGTCTTTGGAATGATTTTGAATTTAAATTATAGGAAAATTTAAAGGTAAATTTAATCAAGTCGTGGTTTGAAAGAAAAGGGCTAGCACGTTGTTTGTAGGAGACAACCTTATCAACATCGTCTACAATCATTAAGTCAATACGAGAACTGAAATGATCAGCATGGTGGGTGGAATTGTGAGGTACAATCAAGAGCCACAAAGAGTACAACAAAGATGTAAGATATTTAATATGATAGGAAGTATGATTTAAATTAGTTTAAAAATTTCCAGTAAGGATATTGCTATTAAAGTTAGGAATACTTGAAAAAATGACCGATTCTAGCACTGTATTATAGGAGGCATTAGGTGGTTGATAAGTTACTTCCACTTAAACACTGTCAGAAGTTGACTTAACTTCAGCAAAGAAAAATTCGGTCGTAGGATAAGTAGCCACTGGACTCACTTTAACCACAGTCCAAATCAGACTGTCTCTACGAAAGAGCGCATAGCTGTCAATTGCAACGAGGCTAGAAGCTATATTTAAAGTTAACCAGGACTCAGAAACAGCTTTATTTGGTAGGAACATGTACTAAAAAAAGGTTCAAATTATAGACAATGTGTTTCTCAAAAATAACGTAAGGAAATTGAAATACTTTTATATGCAAATACACAAGATTAATAGAGGATACAGAGTTAAAATTATTAAAATACATGTACTTAGGTGGCAGCAGCACTTCAAAACAATTAGTGTTACAGTTAGTAGGAGAAAAGTTAGAAAAATGTTGGCCTTGAACGTGGTCGCTATTGTATTCCCTCTACTGATAGTAGGTTTGCAAGATGAATTCTCGACGAACCGTCCTCCTTACGGAAAAAACTCTTCCACCAGAAATCCAAAGATATTTGATTTTCTTGTATTTTCCGAGAGAGAAAGAGAAAGCAATAAAAAGCATAGATTTTCGGGTTAAGTGGAGTTAAAGCCACGCGAAGTTAAATATCGTGTTTCTCATTTTCAGTCCATCCCATATTCGATGTAGAAAAATCTCTTTTGACTCTACGTCTTTCGATCATTTTATCGCGTAGATCTTGACGGCTAAATACAACTACTATGATCGGAGGGGCATTAAGATAAGTAAGTGAGGGTGCTTTGATGATACCGTGAAGATTGACGTGCTCCTTAACAAGAAGAACATCAAGAGCCGTGGGAATCGACTCTACTTTAGCCATAAGGTCCTCGTTGGACTTCATTGGAAGACCATGAATTTTAAGCATAGTATCTAAAAGCGCTTTATCGCTAGCATTTTGCGCGTTGTCAAGTGCAGCCACTTTAGTTTTGAGGTCTTTAACTTCCTTCTTAAGGAGGTTAATTTCCACAATTTGCACTACGGAGCCAGTTTTAAGAGAATCTAAGTATGCAGATGGTATTATTGGAGAGGTCCGTCTTCATTTCCAAAAGGGTGGACTTTAATTTTTTATTAAATTCCTGTAGTCGAGTTTCGAATTCACTAGATCTCGCTAAAATCTCACGAGACTGCGCAGGCGATTCACTTTGGGCCTCCTGACCACTTGACTTAAGAGTTCAACGAGACCCGGAGGTAGAGTTAATTCGATTGACAGTGGTGGGAGTAAGGGGTACAGAAATAGTACTACTGACGTACCGAGAATCACAGATTTTATTATTGGCACCAGGGTTAGTAACCACTGCCGCAAATGTGGCGGTAGTAGGTAAAAAATTACATCCCTTGCAAACATAATCCACCTGTCCTTTTTTAAGTTTTTCGAAGGTCTTTTTTTCGATGCTAACACTTCGCACATGCTAGAACCTCAGGACCACCCCTAGAAATCACCAAGTTGCACTCCAGACATTCTCCCACGTTAACGTAAATGAAATTAATAAAAATGACTGTTGTGGAAAGTTTGCAGCTATTAGCAACAATTAAAAGAGTTAATGCAAAATTAAAATTCACAAAAAAACCAGCCGTAAGCACTTTTACAACATACCAATTTGAATCTTTGAGAATTCCATCCATTTAGTTATTTCCTTGCATTTCGATCTGTTTATCAAATTTCTTGAATCTCATAAAATTCCGTGAATTTCTTGAATTCCATGCGGTTCTTACTTACCATCAATTCCTTGTATATCCTGCATTCCATAAATACCTTGAATTTCTTAAAATCTATGTATTTGTTGCATTTTAGGAATTCGCTCAATTCCTTTAATTCCATGCACTCCTTGCACTTCAGGGATTCCTTGAATTCTATGAGTTCCTTGTTTTCCATGATTTCCCTAAATTCCATTATTTCCGTGATCTATATGAATTCCTTGAATTTCATGAATTTCGTTTACTCAAAGAGTTCCGCAAACTCTATGAGTTCCGTTAACCTCATGAGTTCCGTTAACTCCATGGGTTTCGTGAATTCCATAAATTCCTTGAATTCCCTGCGTTTCTTATCTTCAATGAACTCCTTGATTCCCTGTATTTTATGCATTCCATAAATTCCTCAAATTACATAAATTCTTTAAATTTCTTTAACTCTATGTGTTTCTTTAACTCCACGAATTCCCTTAATTCCTTTAATCCCATGCATTTCTTGCATTTTATGAATTTCTTAAATTACATGAATTCCTTGAATTTCTTCAACTCTATGCATTCCTTGCATTTCATGAGTTCCCTCAATTCCTTTAATTCCATGCATTTCTTGCATTTCAAGGATTCTTTTAATTTCATGAATTCCATGAATTCCCTGAATGCCATGAATTATATCAGTTCCTTGAATTCCACGAACTTCATGAATACGCGCACTCAGCCTGCTACCTTTCTGGAGTGTGAAGGGAGTGTCGTGCGGGACGTCACAAGAAGTTTACATTGAAAAGCGATAAAAATATATGAACTTTCCAGAATTTAGACTCTGTTGCAAGCAAGTTTTTTAAAACGTAAATAACAATAGAAAATGTGATATTTGCGTTAAAGGATTAAGTACACAGAGTTTTTTCCATTTAGCTGACTAATGAAATGTAAATAACTGATAAGTATAACCTTAACGCCTCAAATCTAAGAGGTAACGAATATATTACTGTACAATGGAACTAAGAACCAGTATATTTTTTAGGTACATTGCTGAATAAATTATTCATTATTATACTAATCAGTATTGCCTTTGAAGAAAAAAATATGGGGATAGTTTCTACCTTTGTGTTATCATTGGCAGTTATCATATATTATATTGGTAAATATGATAATAAAATTATATAATTTTAAGTGCATAAGTTAGCTTTTAGAAAGATAAACTTTTTCCCTGAAGTTAAAAATGTTTCAAAGGTTATAATGATTTTAAGCGATTTTTAAATATTTCAACACATTTTTCAGCATGTTAAAATAATGTAGGGATTTTTGTTTTGAAACACGGAATTCTGGAAGAGAATTTATAATTCTAATTTGCAAACATCATACAATTATTAGACGTGAGACTACAATCAAAACAGGATTAAATATTAATTTTGGGGTTGACCATGAAATTAAATCTGGAATCTCAGAAATATTGTATCGCTCTCTTTTGTTGTCTCTCTCTTGTTTGTTCTGTAATTTTGTAATGCCTGAGTCAGCACCGCCACGTGGCGTCAGTTCCCGAAACACTATATACAAAAAAACAATTATATCAATATTTTCTATTGAAACAAAGTTACTGAAATAAGCTTCTGGAATAAGCTTTTTTGATTTTCAATTGAACAATGCTGTCTAAGGTTACACTTCAGCATTGTTTGAATTCCATGAATTCTTTTAAGTGCACAACTTCCAAGAATTACATGAATTCCTTGAATTCCGCGAATTACATGAATTATACGACTTACACAAATTTCATAAATTCCATGCATTCCTTCAATTCCATGTATGGAATTCCATGGATTCTTTGAATCGCTTGAATTTAATGAATGACATAAATTTCGCGAATTGCACGAATTCCAGGAATTCCATGAATTCTTTCAATTCCATGACTTTTTTGAAATCCATGAATTCTTTAAACTTCAAGTTTACTTTTATTTTACTTTCAGGTATTAAATTTAAATTTTAAACAATCAGTCTCTTATTTTCCTGTTTGAAAATTCTATCTTTCAAGGAAAATTTTAAAAAGTTTTATTAAAAACTGCAGAAACAAGCTATTTTTTAAAGTTCCTAATTAACTGTTATCCTGTATTTCACAAATATTTAATTTCTGGGAACGTCATATATGTCTCCCCAATTATATCCGAATTCATTTGATCCTTACATATCGAATATAATAACCGACGGGCATCTAAGAGAACTATGACCTCCTAAAAACTGAAGAAATTATCTTAACTGAACGTCTTTGACCAGTTTCTCCAATGTAAAATGTTTGGTAACTTAAACTGCCTGATGCGATAAGAACATGTTACTGATTTAACTTCAAGAAAATCTGAGGCTCTATTTCTTGTTGCAGATTTGAGTACCCAGGCTTCAACATCTAGGCCTGGTGTTCCTCGTTCCAGAAGTTCTAATTCTCTAGACATAGACCACGCTCCAGGTTCCTTGAACAGGTCATCGCCTCCTGCCGAGTCTTCTCATCGTGAAAGGACCAGATCTCCTCCTCCTGCCAGTCGTTCATCTTTATCCATAATTGGACGTACACTTGAAGAACTAAGATTTATTCGGCTTATTCCCAACACAAATCCGTCTCGGCAATTCGAAATTCGAGGATACACTTTCCCTCGCGATAAACAACTTTACGTGAAAGAAAAACATCAGGCTCTCCAACCTATACCATCCAAAGAACAGGCTGTATTATCAACGGCTAATGGAGAAGTCTTTGCAATAGTGGAGGGTAATAAAATACTTCGTGGTGTTTATACAATAAGATTGGAGCTTCGGGTGCGATCAAAAATAAACATGGATAGTGCAGCGATTGAAAGAATGACATCAAAAGAAATTCGAGAAACTCCATTAGGGAGCCGTTCCCGAATCTCAAAAAACTTTCATATAATAAGGGTAAACAACTCTCCACCACGTATGATCAGATTTCCATTACTGAACAGATCTGAGGGACTCTGAGGTTTTTTTGAATTTTTAATTTCTAGCGCTTAAGTCCCTGGAATGCCTAAAAAGGTTCCTGCATAAGTGAAATTAGCCCTCAAAAAACTTTTGTTTCATGCAAAGTGTTCGGCCCGAGACCGATCTGACGGAACATCCTCATCTGATGGTTATCTTCGCCTAGCCCTGGGTCCTTCGGGTTAGAGGTGCAAGATGGCATTACTTCTTTAAACTTTTTCTGCAATCAAGTCTTCCAATATTTTGAAGTTTTAAATTGTTTTATCTGCTGCAATATATTGTATTGTCGTATAATTGTATAATTAATTGTATAAATTGTATTAATTGTATAATTAAAGTGTTACAAACTAAAAAAGCCCCAATTAAGATTCAGAAACAAGATAGATATCAAAATTTCGTTGATAGTAATATTTAAGAACTTAAAAAAAACAAACCCTAGTCTGTAGTCCACAAGGATGTGGAGGTGGGTATTAGGAGTGTAGGAGGTACAACTTTGGTGAAAGAAGGGAGTAAGTCGATTCTATCCTTCTCTGGCCTGACAAACTCTTTCAATGGGCTCCCGGGGAGTAAGTACCTTAAGCATCTGAAACTGAAAGGACATGCGATATGTCTTCACTGGTTAGGCCCAGGCGCCGTTAGGCGGCAACTCTAGTGTTCCCCTCCAACGTGAGTGTTGTGCCCGTTGTTGAGTCCTAGGTCCCCGCTAGGCGAAAGACTAGAATTTCCCTTACAAAAGGTGTGGTGTCGGTTGGCAAATCTAGGCTTATTCCTCTTACAACGGATGTGTGGTGTACGTTGACTGGACATCGGTCCCCGTTAGTAGGCACCCCTCGTGATCTTCCATATTGTCTGTTACCAATCGGGTTATTCTCCTGCTAGGCGATCCAGAATAGCGTGAGAGAAGGGGAGATTTGTCAAATTATTGAGAACCTATATCATCAACAATATTATTATTTTGCACTGAATTTTTACAAACCAGTGAACACAACCCTAATATATAACGCCACTATATTATAAACTCAAATCTAATCTAAATCCATTCCGTTCCAATCATACTCAAACAATGAATCGAGAACATATTCTCCTCACTTAATTCATCTAAACCTTCACCCTCATTACCTGAGCGAATGAATAAAAAAAAAAAAACGTTCATTACAAGGTCGATCTCGACCCGAAAAATAGACTACCAGCTCTCTTATCAATAAATCAATCAAGATTTTTAGCCTTCGGTCACAACCATCTGCAACATTGTGTGTACGTTAAATTCTCATGTTAAATGCTAACCTGAATATGCTAACCTGAAATGCTAACCTGAATATGAGACAGGAAATGGGTCGGGTTAAAAAACTATACAACTTTTATTTTATGTTTTCAAAGAAAGTCAGGCAGAACGAAAGGAATGTGTGGCGAAGCGACAGCTGGTTTCTTGGCCATATCGTGACTGAAATCCGAGTACAACAGCTGATGTCCTATTCGCTATGCAACTGAAGTGGCCACGTGGACAGATAGAGGTTTGATTCACGTTAATTCAGCTTGGAAAGCAATGGTACCAGTTAAGCTACTAGTAGGATGGTAATAGCGTATGTTTGTTATTCAAGCATATGGGCAGGACGACTGGTCGTGATGAACAAAGCGCCTTACTTGCGGGTTTTTATCGAACTTGGAATAGTCGTCAAATGATCGTGGAATGGTGCCTGTGGTGCGAGAGCAGCGATAATCATAGGCGCGGTACTGGTTGGCTACCAACCTTGAGTGAGCGAATCAATCAAAGCCTGTTGGCGATACCAGGCTCTTATTGGAAACGCACTCGAACCGAACCTGTTTGCTCTATTATTAAAAGCAAATAAAAAACCTAATAGTAACTTATTGCTAATGTCATGTTTTCGGGCGACAACTATTTTAATGTTATGATCAGACTTTAGTTAAATTTTATATAAATCAGTAAAAACGTTGCAATAAAGAACAGTTTGATTATGCGTTGAAATTTTAAGCATCCTGGCGGGCGACGGTATATTAACGAACCGTGTCGCAGCTGCCCTGAACTAAAATAGTACAAGGAATTCTAACTTAAAAATAACCAAAACGGATATTTTTTGAAGACTCTATTTCTCACTCTTTTCCAACAGAAATATTCAGCGAACCCAAAAAACAACATCTGGTATATTCAATGAACCCTGCCTAAGCTGTTATTAACTCAAAATTCTAAACAAATTTTAAATTAGAAATGGTCAACCCAGTCATCTGTACGAGACACTACTTCATATCATCAACCGCACAGTAGAATTTGACACTTCCAAAATAAACCCTAGCAATATTTATTTTCAGTCCTATTTACCAATCATAAAAAACAAGCCCTATTGTACTTAGCAAACCCTGTTTGCTAGAAGTGTTCTACAATATAAAACGTCAGAGTAAATGTCTTGGATAACTGTTTCAGCTTCAAATTTTTTTTGGTTTTTTTGGTTCCATTTAGCTGACAAGGAATACTTTAAATGTACTTAGAATTTTTTTTTTTTGAGATTTTTTGATATTTGAATTTGAATAATATTATCTAGATGGGGATATGCTAGTCTTGGAAATGTGCTTGTGGTAATTATTTTTAACTGCAATGTTTTATAGCTGCTTCAGTTGAAGGCGGCCTATATGGTTTGGGTTGAATGCACCAGGGGTAGTTTTTCGCGTTTGTTGATTATTACTGTGAGCTTGTGGCTGCAGTTAGGGTCATTTAAAGTAGCCTCGTTTGATTATTTTTTAGTACGAAATTAGATGACCTTGTTTCGTGAAGGCTGTAAAAATCATTACCTCCATCGAAAATTCTTTCTTTTTTTGAATAAGCCCAAAAATTCGCATTATCGCCCAAAAAGAGTCCAAAATTATAACATAAAGAGAATTTTCATTTTGTAAAATCATTTTAATTCTGATTGATAAAAATAACATATACAAAATAACTCCCTGATAATTATCAGAATTCAAAATATTTTTTAAATTCTAGTTCTTAAATCAGAAGGTGTTTGAATTATTATTTTCTTCATATACTACTTTTCATGAAATTAGAACTGTTTGCATAGAATTTTTTAAAACGTAATAGATTATAGAAATTACGTTATCAGTTTTAACGAATTTAGGAAATACATTCTTTACCAAGAAGCTGACACTCATGAAATGTAAATACCTGATAAGAATAACCTTAAGGCGTCAAATCTAAGAGATAACGAATATGAGATTGTATGATCACAATAAGCACTAGAATATTCTTTGGATACATTATTAATTAAATTATTAATTATTATATTAATCAGTATTTTCTTTGAAGCAAACAGATGGGAAATGTTTCTAAACTTGTGTTGTCGTAGGCGGTTATTTTTAATTATGTTAATGAATATAATAATAAAATATGTCTATAATGTCATGTACATTCTTAAGCTTTTAGAAATTTACAATTTGTCTGTACGATTTAAAATGCCTCAAAAGATTCCAATGAGTTTAAACGATTTCTGTAGATTTCAAGACTTTCCTACAGATTTTAAAATATTTAAAAAATGTATGCTTTGGAACAGATAATTCTAGAAGAGAATTATATTTCTGATGTGGCACAGAGAATTTGTTAAAGAAATTATTATTGCGAATTTAAATAGATACTTTTTATAAATTTCTTTTTCTACAGCAGTAGGGTAAATAGCTACTGACAAAACTAAGACACTTAATTTCTAGAGAAATATAAACAGAATTCTCCTTGGAATCAGGAAACTTCTTTAACAATAATTTTTTTTATCTTTAATGTCACACACTTCTCTAGTTTTAGAATGTTATTTATTTTAAGTTGAAAATTTGTTTACTTAAATTTAGTTTACGTGCCCTGTGAAAAAAAGTTTTTATTGTTTTAGTTGTCCCTTATCTGAAAAAACGTAGTAAATTTTTTAAAATATTAAGTATCACTCCTTTCAGGTGGAAAAATAAAATATTTCAAACTTTTCAATCAAAAAATTCAATATTTTAAAGATTTTCGCTTTGTTCACAAAAAATATGCATATCAATGTAGAAATTTAGAAATTTCGATTTTGTAATCGAATATTTTTCAAAGTTTCTCCTATCCAATCGAATAATTGTTTAAATTTTAAGTGAAGTCTTCTAAAAGAACTGTTTATTTTGCAATATTTTCTCGTTTGAAATGAAAAAATTATGAACTTCTAAAGTTTTTTAATTTTAAATTATAATTTCTTATGATTATAATATTACAGTCTTAATATTACAGTTTTAAAACTGCACATTATGAACTTAGGTCAATCAAAATTTGAGAGATTGAGAAAAAATGAGTGAATATTATTTAACTATAAAAACTGTTAATTTGAAATTATAAAAGTTTAAGCTATTGGAATTGCTTTATTTATAATTT
>JAAAKG020052545.1:0-18292 GCA_010014905.2 Druon quercuslanigerum
TATATATATGTATGTATGTATGTATGTATGTGTGTGTATGTGTGTGTGTATGTGTGTGTTTGCATGTAACTATTAGCTTTTCTTAATTTGCATAATGTTTAATACATGCACCCCATACAGAACGCATACAGAAACTTTTAGAACCGTGCACATAATTTAAAATCTTTATAGAAACAGAGAAAAATTATTGCAATATAACCTGATAAAAATTTCAAATTCATACTTCAACTAAAAAATTCTTCATGAATTGGAACAACTTTAAAAGAGAAATTAATTTTATGAGCTGCGAAAAGTGAGCGCAAAAAACAAGCTTCAGTGAAGAAAAAGTGAATTATTTAATTTAAGTATTTTTTTTATAGTTTTTTCTAAAAATTGCATTCTTCTTGTTACAGAATTGATATGCTCAGAACCGACAACTTTGGAAGATTTATTTCCTGGATTCAATGGCGTCATGCCGCCGGTCGAAGAAGTGGTCTTTAGGGGCCAGTTTCACAATTTCAGTACATTTGGTGATGAAACTGTGGAAATGGGTTCGCCAATTCTATTAAAAAGGGCTCATATCATATTTGGATGGAAGTGGGGGGTATTAATTCAGAATCCATACGAATTGTTTGATTTGTTGACACTTGTACACATGTTCTTTGATACGAATAATAGCAGGTGGGTTACTCTGCCTAGAGATTTATCTGAGAAATTGGGCGTAGGCCGTCATTTGTCACTTGTCGTTGCGCGCGATGAAGCTGCCGCTAGACACTTATTAACATCGAACGATCCGGCATACAAAGAAGCTCACCGCAAAGCATGCAAATATGCAAATCAAAAAGCAGATATGATCGAATTCAATGAAGCAAGGTTTCTAAACAGACGTGACGCAGACATGGAAGAAATCGCTATAAGAGTCAAGGAAGAATACAGTAACGCATATAATCTTGTATTTGCGAGTTATTTACTTCAGCATGGAGAATTTAATCTACACGGGCATAGAGGAAGGCATCCTTAAAAACATTTAATACTCAGGTGATGTCACGGATGATTTTATCACAAACATTATAATTAGGATGATAATTAACTTATAAAAGCACGAATTAACAGGGGATACACATTGTTCAAAATTCTCCAAAGATAGAATCTTATCAGATTAGATTTTGTTGCAACATCTAAAAAAATGTCTCCGTCTGAAGATGCAATGTTGGTATTGTATGTAACAATATCAAATCATTTTATTTGCGTTACTATAATAACTAGTAACAGAACTAGTAAGCAGAAAATTTGTCAATGGGATTTAACTGATCATGTCAAATAAAGAAAAATTAACTACAATAATATAATATGCATTCTTTCAGTCCTTTTGGCCACATTGGAGCTTCTATGTTTCAGTTCGCCTAACAAGCGTTTTTGTGAAGACCGAAACACACGTTTAAGTTAAACATTCAACTATTTGACTGAAAATATATGTATTTTGCGATTTTTTCGTAGAGAATAAATCCTCCCAGTTGAAAATTATTCTTCTTCGGTTTAAAATTAACATACATCCTCTGAGGCTCCTCGTGTTTGATAGTACTTTAATCTTTTGGGTAAAAGGGTATCCCTACAAGTAAAGATACATATTTTATTCAAAACAGTATCGAACTTTGCATCTTTTTGACGCAGCACTTCGATCCATTTGATCCTCAGCCTCTCAATATAAATAATAATAATAATTTATTTAGAAAAACAAAAAGAGTTATTACATGAATTTATCATAAAAATATGTGCAGTAATTTTAACATTGACATACGTCCATACAGATAAAAGAAGATGCATAAAACTCTATTGATAAATTAAATTATTTCTTGTTTCGAGCCTTGTATTCAGCAGCCCGACTCAGTTAGTTACTTGATGCCATTTTCCTGGATTTTATCAGTAAATACAAACGTAAACATACTAATGTATTAAACTGCTGGATATAAAGAATCCTACATGAATTGTGTGCAAATATATATGAAGAACTTGATGAATTTTAATACTAACCTTTGTGGCCAAATATATGTAGTCTGATGCTGTGTTAAAAAATTTCATAATGTCATCCCATTTCACAACTAATGATTTTCTTGGTCTGTAACCTTTAGAATTTTGCTTGATTATACTTTTTGAATTTTTGAATTTGCTGGTGTCAGTGTTTTCTCTTGTGTTCAGCGTTTTTTCAACATTGACGATATACTCCAAAAAGTAGGTGGTTTCAGCTTCTCACTCAGATTTCTAAAATAAACAACTAAATTGTTTTCTTCTTTATTTGACAGAGAATTTTATTTTCCAGCTTCCACTTTTTGTATGTTTCCTAGACTAACGTATATCTGTCGGCAGACTTTTTTGACAATGTTTTTGTTTGTATTATTAACTGGGCCTCAGCATTAAAATCATGTTCAACATCCTCCTCATCCATCGATTCATCAGACGAGAAAGCTTTTTCATTGATATTCCTTGTTTTGTTATCGTTATTCAATCTGCACCCAATATCAAAGATCAAGTCCAAAAATGACGGAGCAGCCGATACCGATACACGAGTATTCGAATTAAAATGGCGTTGGTACGAGTTACTAAGCAGCAAATCTATTAAAGAGGGCGTGCTTGTATCTTTACCGATGCGTAAGGCTTAGGCTTTCTGCACCGAAAACGATGCGGGAGGCATGTGCTTTTGATCAAGGTATAAAGAAAAGAATTGATCTAAATGGGTAAATGAACTCCTCCTCTAAAAATCGAATCCTAAAATCCATTGTGGGTTTTCTAAGCTTCTAAACATTTATGAGTACAGCATCAGTATTCTATGAAATGTCACCAGAGCAAAAAGAGTTATAAGTTTCATCCATAAATCTTAAAAATTTAATTCCTTGTTTTAAGGTTTCAAAGATAAGTAGCGGTGAACAAATTTCAATTCTAACTTGATATCGATATCGAACAAACTGTCGGCATAATTTTCTCCAACTGAAACTAGATCGAAAATATGATTAGCATTTTAGAAACGTAAGGTATCGTTAGTTTCAATGAAAAATTTTTGGGAAGAGTCAAGGGAAGTTTTTTGTATCAAGTGCTTTGGCAAAGCTATATCCCTTTGTTCACTCCGTTTATCTTTCCTTCAATTGCCTCGTTTTCGGTTTAAAAATTTATCCAGTATGAAAGCTCTCGCCTCTGGATTAAGGTCAAATGTGGATCGCTCGATGTTGGCGAGATAAGTGAACCTCAGTCTGGTCTTTTTGGTAATTTCTTGGGATGCATACGAAACTTTGTAAAATGTCTCGTTTGAGCAAGCACCACTCGACTGTTGTCGTCTAATGCCTAGTTTAACAGTCCGCATCATTATGTCCATCCAGGACCGGTGAAGGCGAATTAAACGGTACCCCTTAATCAATATCCATATTGATTGTGAGCGATCCGTCTTCGTTCGCTTGCAACGGAAATATAGCTCGTCCTCATGGAGGGACTGGAGAAAGAGAGAGAGCCAGAGTACCTCTGTCTGCTACTCCGGGCGAATTCCGGTTGCCCTCCGAAGAGTACGAAGAAGAACCTCGTACTTTTTCCGATCTCCCGAATGCCGAGAATTTCGGGAAAACGAATTTAGTCACCCCCAGTTGACTACTCATTGTCGAGGGTTGTAACCTCGTGCTGGCTATTCGTAGTCGAGGTGACTACTCGTGGTTGACCCCCGTAATAGAAACTGAAAAAGAATTGATGTGTTCTACGTTTAAAAAATATTTTTTAATCTTGTGTGCCTCAAGGTGCAGGTTAGTAAGATAGTACTCAGTGAGGATCGTAGTAGTTGCTGGAGATTTTTTAGTCTCCAACTGCCCTACACTGAGAAAAGCAGAGAGAGGTTGGTTGTTGCAGTCCGTTCAGTAGCTGGCCGTTGACTGCCTATCGAGTTCGCCCCACCACGAGTTTTTGTGGCCGAGTGGCCTAATCAGATAGTTCGTGGATGATCAATTGGAGTTTTTGTCTGCCAGGCCAGTTCTTTCGGCTTCCAGCGTTACATTGTAGATTATTAACAATTTAACGAAATTTACAAGATTAATGAACAAAAAAAATAAATAAAAAATGCACTAAGATAAGAAGAAACACTATGTTTCGTTAAAAACGGCATATAAAAGATAATGCATATTAGAAAAATGCCTATATATTACATACAAACCGACAATTATATGTAATAACACAATCTGACAAGTCAGGAAAGATTATATGACATAACTCATTATAAAATAATAAGCTTGTGAAACGACTGAAAATTTTCCTTAGAGATGAGGCCTCCACTTTACTTATTTTAATAAACGAAAACTCTGATAAATAATCAGGTCATATGAGCTAGAAACTTTTTCTTCAAGGAAGAAATTTAGGTTGAAAATAGCTATAATTGAAAAGTGCAGGTGGCTGACGTCTCTAAATGGACGATTCCATGAATGCCCGTGGTTTACGTGTTCTGAATAAAAGTCTGTATACAGCTTAAAATTAGAATGATGGAATCAACGTCCAATTTCTATTGATGCAAATTATGATGACGATTTAAAAGAGTGTACCAAATACCAACCTGATAGATTATGTTTTTTCTTAAGTATTCGAGCACACAGGTATGCAAACATACGCACATGCATACAGAAAGAGAAAGACATACAGCCAGACGCATTCGTAAAAACTTGTTTTTCAGATACAGGGGGTCTCAAAGCCGTTCGTCCACCACAGACGAATTTTTTAAAAATGCGAGAGATAAAAAGTTTTGCTTTCTATTAGCCCACACGATATTTTCTTCAAAAAATGTTTGAAAAACTCGATTTTTTAAGTTTTAAGAAGTGGTGCTAAAAGGCGAACGCACGTAGTTGCGGGTGTGTTACTGTTTGAAACTTGATTTAATTTTTTGATCATTCATTCTTTCTATCACATTGAATCCATCACATGAAGCCATTCGGCAGATATGCGCAATAGTGTAAGCCTTGACAGAGATTAAGTTGCAAAAATAAATATTTGTTTTTTCTTGAATGTTTGTTTAAATTGTGAACGTACATGTTGATATAATTTTGCGTATGACGCAATTTATACCACATGGATAGTTTCTTCAGCATCAGTCACGTTTATTGTCACTGTTTTTTGGTATTGTGTACGAGAAGGTGGATCGAAGGACAAGAATAAATAAAAGTGAAAATATTAGGAATAGATTTTGCAATTAAAAAGTCCTATACCCTTTTGCTGTACAAGTCATAGGTTATGCCTACTCATCTTGAGGAGAGGGGGGAGGGATGTTTTGGCGTGTGGCGCGAAATGTACTTGCGCGCTTAGTTTTTGGCCCCTAACTCAGAAACGGGTAGTTTAAAGACAAATATGAATAACAGAAAATTTCTTTTTCGGAAAAATACGAAGGTGCAAGGAGCTGGGATCTCAATTCTACACTACCTGTAAGATAGAAGTTTTGGTGCTTTTTTATGGTAGTTTACATGAGAAAAATTAAATTCTTTGAATAATGTAATTTAACATTCCGTATTTAAATACATAACAATTCAAAAATATTTTATTCTAATTTTCTTATAAAACCTATTAATTCTGTTAGAAATTGCTTTACTCCGAGCTTGAACTCTTATCAACAAATGAAGCTAGTAAGAAGAGCATGCAACGTTAACAACGACTTCTAAAGAATATTTCACTTAAAATTTTATTTCAGGAAATTGCAACTGTACTTTCAACGTAAGAAAAATTGTTAAGCAACTTAAAAAGTGAAGCTTATTTTATTTCTCAATCACAACAAAGACTTGAAGACGAAGGTCTTGAGGCGTCGTTGCTACAGATGATGCTGACGTGTTAATTGTGTTAATTGTTAAGCCTTCTATAAGACATTCTGATTATAATAATTCTGTCGTAGTCGGACAATGTGTGGATCTTCTGGTTTTAATAATTGTTCTCTCCAGTGGATAAAGATATATTCTTTTTAAAAGAAGGGCAAGGAAATGTTGAATCTCGAGTTTATAGTTCACAACGCTTGTAAAATAGTGGTTTCTTGTAAAATTTCAATAAATCAATTCCATTTGCTGGCATATTCAGCAAGTGTCATACTACGTCCTCTTTCTTTAGGCAACATAATAAGAGCGATTAATTTGCTAAGAAAGGATATACTCTTGGAAAAACTTTTAGATATTGTGACGATTTCAACAACCCTGTTTCAACACATGATGAACTTGCATCCGCAGAGGAACGCTTTAATTTGACATTCTTGAAGGCTCCATCGTCTGAAATTAGTCTGAATAATTATTGGTATATTTTTTCTTTAAACAAATCTGTGAGTTAGTCCAGTCATGCTGTCTCTTTGTCTGGAGTTGAGCCTACTTCTGCCTCTGTTCGCCAACACTCTTATCCTGCTTTTCGTCAAATTCAAATGTGGCGTGGGATATAACTTGGCCCAGAAGAGTTGGGTTGGAAAAAATAGCATCAGCTTATGACCCGTTTAAATAACAGAAACACCAGTTCCAGGAAGCTTGATGAATTTTATTGTATACTCATGCAAAATGGGGTGTAGAAATCGATGTACATACGCAAAAGCTGGCCTTCTATATTCAGTCATGTGCCTCAACTGCCAAGTTCAAGGTTTTCTTAATAAAGAAAAAGATGACGGAAAACTTAAAATAAGCCCATGATGCAGTATGTCACTGGCACTAATAATTTGTAAAATTTTATCCCCACAAAAAGATAATTTTCATTCCAAGTAATATTATCAACCGAAGATGAGTGAAATAGGCCTTCAGGGGGACCACGGTAAAAAAAACGCACCAAAAACTCTACCTCGTGAGTGGTGTAGAAATGAGGTCCCAGTGCTGGTTTTTGCATTCATGCGTTTTTCTCCAAGAACCACCCATTTAGGTGTTAGGTGCCAAAAACTAAGCGTACGAGTACATTTCTCGCCACACGCCAAAACATCCTCCCCCCATTCGAGGAGCTGATTGAGCATCACCTATGAGCTGTACAGCAAAAACTTGTACGACGTATTTTATTCCAAAGTCTATTCTAAATATTTTCACATGCGTTCATTTTTGTCCTTCGATCTACCCTTTCGTATATAATAGCCAAAAACCAGTGCTACTACTCTTCTAAGAGATGTTTTTCGAGGCTAGGGGTCGTTACAGCACCGATCCGATAAGGATCTTTTTTGGTATTCATTTTAATGCCATCGGGGATATAATCATGAAGAAAAAAAGCTTTCTCCTCTCTTTCTGGAAAAAAGTCTAATTTCACTGGACTATTAGAGTACATTCTGAGAAAGCTAGGAAATTCAGTACGTTAAAATGTAAAAGAAAATAAGCCCAATGCATAGGTTTTTCTGTAAATCCGTATGACTGTTGAAGGAAACTGTCCTTTTAACCAAAATTTGCATTCGTTCCGTCACAACCATTAACATCAACTTCGTCGAAGACACCTTTCTGTTGGCTCATTATGTACTCAGAATTAATCGTGGTCTCATCATGTGCAAAGATAAAGAATGTTTTGATGTAATCAGCGTACTGAGAGTTAGGTACAACCACAGTTTATAATATAATATTATTCTAATTCTGAAAGAGTTCTAGGTTACAACACCATTCTTTATCAGAAATTGACTATTTTGGAAAGAAACATTAGCTTTAAAATCATTATTTTTTAAGGAAGAGGGATCATTGTTATTATCAGATTCGTAGAACACATAGGAAAAATTAAATCCCTTTTTAAAATACTTCGAAACTGAGATAATATATCGTGCAACTAGGGATGAAAGCAGGCATGTTTTGTTTAACGCGATGTTTGCAGAACGAGTCGTTAGGCATGGTACGAAGAAGGCGTACCTAATTTTATCCTGTCACGTTTCTTATCACTTTTTATCGTATTTCCTATCAGTCACTTGGTGGGAGCAAAAATCTGAATTAGTCATTATTATTAATTATTAAATAATTTAAAAAGCGTTTTCACGTGGATCCCTCATGCAGATGTGCGTAATAATGTAAGCCTTGACAGAGATAAAGTTGGACCAATAAAGATTTGTTTTTTCTGGAATGTTTGTTCAAACTGTGAACGTAACATATTGATATAATTTTTGTACGAGGCACTTTGTACCACGTTGCTAATTTCTTTTTTATGGACAGAAGGTTAAAAGGAGGGGATTCAGCAGATTCAATACTATCTTCGAAGAATATGAAGAAGCCCCTACTATATATACAGCAGCATCTTACGGAAAATTTATTTCCTCGCTTAATCAGCATCAGTCACGTCTACTGTCATCAACTAAATTGAAAAATGCAGATCGCCGCCAGTGCTCTATTCCTCACTTTTGCGCTTTTATTTAATGCTATTGGTAAATATATAATATCACGTCCTTACTTTTTACTAGGAATTATTAGTTTATGAATAATATTTGGTAAAGAAAAGATTACTTTCTTGATTAAAAAATTTCCACACAAAAAGTATTTTTATAAAACTACTGAAATTTGTGATAAAACTAAAAATCTGGATTCAGCTAACAAGAATCAATCTGGGTTATCTTAAACACTTTTGTTGGAGTTTCTTCCTAAAAAATATTTTTCCTTGTTTTATTGTCGTTTTGGTTTTCTAATGTCATAATGAACGTAAGAATGTTTGTGCATGAAAATAAACCTTTATAAAAATACGGATTTTTGAGTATGTTCGTAAATATATCAGGGTGGCCATTTTACTCGAAAAAAAGTTTCTGGATAAGCACCTTTCTATTTGAATCATTAAAAAGTAAAAAATAAATCAAAGCACTCAAAGTGGAACTCTTGAATTTTAAAGTTTTTAAATAGAATTTTTAAAAGCTTTTAATTACAAACTATGTTAATCAATTTTATGCTGGAAACAATGGAAATTGAAAATTTAAGTTTTTTAACTGAACACTTCTTTAATAATAAGTTAAATCATTTCTATTTTAAATTGTTAAAACATCTGAGAAAGCTTTAAAATTTTATTTCCAAATCTCAAAAATGTAGATGTTGTTTAAATTGTTTTCAATTATAAAATTATTTTTCAAGTTTTTTCATAACTTCTAAATATTTAAATAAGTAATAAATGGTAAATGATACATGGTTTTCATCACAAATTTTCAAACTAATTTCGCTTCTTCTAAAAGCTTACGTATCTCTTCAAAGATAAACGCTTTCTCTTCAAAATTTAAAAGGTCTTCAATTTTTAAGATTTGTAACATCAAGTTTCACAGTTTTTTAGAGTGATAATTTAAAAGTTTTGCATTTTCACGATATTTCATCTAAAATTTAAATTTTTTTCTAAATGTATGAATAATATTTTATAAGGTATAATGAATTTATTGATTTGCAAAATCTTGAAGCATGCATCTTTTTTATTTTTCAAAATTTGGAAATCTATAATTATTAATATTTAAAACTCTAGACTATTTATACTTTTTTTATAATTTACACAATGTTTAACGCATGCACCCGCATACAGAAGGCATACAGAAGCTTTTAGAACCAAGCATATAATTTTATATGTTTATAAAAACGGACAAAACCTATTGCAATATTAACTAATAACAATTTTAAATTCGAATTTAAACTAGAATTGTTTTAAATTAAACTAAAATTAAAACTAAAGAATTGTCAATAAATCGGAACAACTTTGAAAGAAAAATTAATTTTATGCAATGCGAAAAGTGAGCGCAAGAAACAAGCTTTAGTAAAGACAAAGTGAATGAATGAATTTAAGGTTTTTTAAAAATAGTTTTATCTAAAAATTGCATCTTTCTTGTTACAGAATTAATATGCTCAGATCCGAGAACTTTGAAAGATTTATTTCCAGGATTCAATGGCGTCATGCCGCCGGTCGAAGAAGTCGTATTTATAGGCCAGTTTCTCAATTTCAGTACATTTGGTAATAAAACTATGAATTTTGAACATCCAGAACTATTCAAAAGGGCTCATATCATATTTGGATGGAAGTGGGGGGAACTAATTCAGAATCCAAGCGAATTATTTGATTGGTCGACAAATGAATATATCTTGTTTGATACGAACAACAACAAGTGGGTTGCTGTGCCCAGAGATTTATTGGAGACATTAGGCGTAGGCCGTCATTTGTCACTTGTTGTTGCGCGCGATGAAGCTGCCGCTAGACACTTATTAACATCGAACGATCCAGCTTACAAAGAAGCTCACCGCAAAGCATGCAGATATGCAAACCAAAAAGCAGAAACAGTCGAATTCAATGAAGCAGGATTTCTACACAGCCGTCTAATAACCGCTGAAGAAATTTCTGTAAACATTAAGAGAGAATACACTCACGCATATAATCTTGTATTTGCAAGTTATTTACATCATCATGGAGAATATAATCTACACGGACATAGACCAAGTTATCTACCTTAGAAAAGTATCTTACCTTAGAAAAGTTAATACCCAGGTGATGTCACGGATGATATTATCACAAATATTATAAGATGCAATGTTGGGATTGTATCCATCAATGTTATATCAATAAATTTGTGTTGCTATATTAACAGTTATTTAGAAAAACTCTCCTCCTCAATTCATTTTGTTAATTTTAAAATAAGTGTTGATTGCATGAACAGAATTTTTGTTCATTTAAAGCTGTCTATACATTTTTATTTGTTTTTACCCAACCACCTTTTATATATTTAGTCTTTCTCAAATCCGGAACTGTATAATAATTTTTGGTACTGTTTTTTTATAAAGCAAATTAAAAAAAATCCGACTTCTTATAAAACAAAATAACATATGTTCTATTTTTCTAAATTTCGTAATTAAATTTTTGGTTTTAGTTGCTCTCCTTCCAGATTCACATCTTCTTCTGACGTTATCTTTTCCTTAGTTCTACTTGCTGTAAAATAACTTACATCTAAATTCTACTCTATTATTATTAAAATTATATCTAGGCCTCTTATAGTAGTATTTACATTATTTTCAGAATTTTTTTTTGTATTATTATATATTTTATAATTGTATTAATTATTTTTGGTCGCTACTCTTCTTCTTATTTTTTCATTCCTTTTTTTAAATTCTTTTATCCTTTCCTCAATTTTCTTTCTTCTAGCTTTCTCTTGTTCTTTTTTCCTTCACTCAATCTTTCCTTTCCTGTCTACTATCGAAAGCAACTCTTATCACAATCTGACCGTTGCCACTATGTTTGCAGATTTGAATTATAGCCTTTTTGCTCGTGCCTTGCTCTGGCGTTATCTATATCTCTTCCTTCATCTCTATCTCCTTTTTATATTTTTAACACTCCTCATCCCCGATTTTCCTAATGTATTTTGCATTTCTTTTGCTATTTTTTCCCTTTCTAAGAGTTTCTCCTCGTTCTAAGTTACTCGATCTTAATCAATCTTTGTCCCTTTCTAATGTTTAGAGTGTATTTTTCTTGTCTTTAATTTCTCTATGTATTCCACTTCTTTCTAATTCCTCATTTTCCAAAGTTCTACTATTCTTAGTATCTATTTACCAAATTCCTAACGTATTTTCAGTATTGAGAGATAGTATGCCACTTTAATGTCTGTTTGAAGAACAGTTCTGTCTGTTTGACTTTGGGGTACTTTCTGTGGCTGGGGTCGAGTTGCGGATCGGTGAGGAAAACTAGTTACTAGTTAAAGTATGCTGTTATTTGTAGCATTTTTTATAAGATTTCATATTTTTCACTATTATGCCTGCTTAGTATGTACTGCTCAGCATGTTTTTAGTTACTTTTTAAAAATAAAATGTCCCTACAGTATCAATTTAATTAATCTATGAGTAGATTCCTCTTTTTTCCCTATTTTCAAGAAACTCTTACTTTTTCTTGTTTTTTTTTGCCTAAATAGATCTAAATTAATAGAACCTGATAAGAAACACCAACTATTTTTTGTTGAAACGCAATTCTTTTTTGTTGAAAAGTGCACAAACGAACTTAATTTGAGTTTTTTCGTCAGGTTTCACGCAAGTTTTTCCCAGTTTGTTTCCAAATAAATATTTAGCGACTTTCAGGTGAAAGTTGAATTTAGTTTAAAGTAAAATAAATATCTGAAATGATTAAGATAGAAATATGTAGCTAATTAAAATATTTACATCGCAAAAAATTTCACAATAAATCACAGCTATAGCCACGTCTCAATACCATGAGATGGGTGGAGACAGGGCACGAAAAAATCACAAGGAAGTGACGGGCGCGCGAAATCATCTTGTCCCTTTGGACCCGAAGCGCAAACTGCAAGCGGGTATGGCTTTAAATTAACATCGAAGCCTCTAAACTCTAGTTATATGTCCCGGGGGACAAGAATGCTCCTTAGGGCTCCTCCGCTAGCTCTAACAAACAATGAACAATCAACTCTCGTCATAATTTTCTCCAGTTGAAATTGGATCGGAAATATCATTATCATTTTAGAAACTTAGGGCATGGTTACTTTCAATAAACAAGTAATGGGAAGAGTGAAGGGAAGTTTGTGTACCAAGTACTTTGAAAAAGCACACTCTTTTGTTTTGAAAACCTGTATCGCTGGGATTACTCTGTTTATCTTTACTTTACTTGCCTCGTTTTCGGTTTACGAATTTGTCCAGTATGCCAAATCTCGCCTCTGGATCCCGGTCAAATGTGGATCACTCAATGTTGGTGGGATAAACTTTACAATTCGTTATCAGAGAGTAGTGCGGAACTCCTAGCTAAAAAAGATTTAAAGATTTTTTCCTAACAAAGTTTAACCATTTTTGAGGAATTTTTATACATTTGACTTGATGACTATCGTTTCCTGTCAGGAAACGTTAAAATGTCTTCATTAAACTTAAAATAAATTACCAAAATAGAATACCAAGCTAGCGTAGACTAAACTTCAACCAAAAAAATGCCCTCAGCTTTTTCTGATTATATTTAAAACTTTTAGAATCATAGCGAAGGATAGAAAGGCATAAGAGAAGCACTTTCCCCAAGACAAAGTGAAGGCCTTAACTGCCACTGACCCGGAAACTTTATTCCATGAAACGTAATATTGGCACTTTGCATTAGAATGACTGGCAAATAAATAAACTACCAAGTCACCGAAAACTTTAATTGCTTTCAATGTATGCGTCAATATTGTGCTTAGAGCTAATATAATAAGCATATAAGAAGCAAAATTTTAAACCCACTAAGCGTGGTATACTCACATGGACATTAGAGACAAATATCTTTTTTTAAATCAGATAATATTTTCTCTGAGAATTTGCAGATGCAAGTTTCGAAATTTCGAAAAGAAACACCAGCGGAGATTTGAGCGGTTTGGTGCAATGCCCGCGACAATTCAGTTAAAACACACACGTTTCATTCATGATTAAATGTTGATTTATTTCATAAGAAGACCTTGAAGTAATATAGGCTTAGCTAAATAGAAATCTTAACCAAGAGAAGACTGTTATTTGAAACTTTTTAGTGTTAATTTTTTTAATTCTTTTTAGTGTACGCGCCTTAACATGCAAGAAGACAAACGATTTAGTATCTTAACTACTACATAAATTGTCAAATAAGGAAAATAACAAAAATTCTATGCGCCCGCGATTAAATTCTCATTATTGGCACTTTTATTACTTGTAATCAATATTCAACGAATATAATTGAAGTTCACCCTAAGAAGATTGACAATCTACCATTTTTCTTCTGATAATCGTAAATAAGCTACATTTTTATAACAAATTTGATATTGGAAACTGAGATTATTTTTAAAATACATCATAATTTAAAAAATCTTTCATTCAGATTAAGAGGTTCCTAAAAATTCACGTCTTTCGGTAAAATCAGATTCTTTTTTACCCCTAGCCCCTGCCCCCAGTCACTAGCGTACTCGGTGTGCTAATTTTAAGAATTTATGTTTACATTTGCAATCTTGTATTTGATTCTAGTGAAATCTTTTTCAACTTATTCCATAGATGCAACAAACTTTCTTTTTATTCAATACAAGATGATTTTGCCAATTAAAGAAAATAAACAATATAATTGCAGCGTGAATTAAGCGCTTTCACCTTGATTGATACAATCCGAACGTTGAATCTACAGAGGGAGAATTTTTTGTTTACTTTGCAACAAAAAATAATACGATCTTGACTTGTTTGAGCTAAATTACTTTAAAAAACGATCGTATGCTTCATTGTAAGCCTTTTTTGATTTCGCAGATAGCAGATTTTTTGACGCATTCTTCGCTTCTTATGCAATATCTGATGGCGTAATACGATTCTCGCTACTTACAAAGTTTAAATCAGAAAACAGATTTCGGAGCACTAGCTGTCAGACTGTTACCAGTTAGCCACTGCTTCATTGTCACAGCTGTTACCTTAAGTTGGTCCCAATTAACAAACTGGTGTTCACACTGCCCTTCAGAAATCACCAGCAAACATTATAAACTCTAATACGCATCATATAATATGCAAACTTACAAAAGCGTGTATAAAGTCTACTCGCATAAGGTCCTTAATGCACAATTTAAAAAAATGAAAATGTCTACTTTTAAGGTCGTTGTTCCAAACATTATTTTCAACGACAGACTAAGGATTGGAAGGTGCATAAAATCTTACTGTTTCGTATAAACAAAGAGGGTTTCAGGATATAATTTGGCCTCCAAATTATACCCGAATAATGGCTTATTTTTTTCTTACAAGAATATCAAATAATAACAAATGAAGGGTTTATTGTCTTAAGAATCTAGGGCGCCAGGCACTAGCGAAAGAAACGTGTAATTTAGAATTATCTTGCTAATGACAGTTTAAAAAAGAACATCTATAAATGATTATACAGAACTCAGTCGGTTGAGCCGATTTACAGTACCTTAACTCGGGTAAGGGGAAGGGTTCGTTCAAACATAAATAAACTGATGTCCCATTTCTCTTTTAAAGTAACGTAATTAACTCTTTATTTCATATCAACACAAGCAAAAGAAAACCAGTTAAATTTTGTGGAAACCTTCGACAACCGTGAAAGAATCCCGGTACGAACGGCAAAGAAATTTATGTGAGGGGCGTTAATTGCACGACCCGGATAAAATTTTACAGTGCCCAAATCTTACAATGTCATTTACACGTGATCCGTCCCTAAATTCTTAGCATCAATCATACAATAAAAAGAAAACTTTTGCATAACTTACCGGCGATACTTCTTCAAAAATTTAAGAGTCTAAATTAAAAATTTATTAAAAGTCTCACCAAAGTAATTTTCCTAAATTAAAGGGACGTACCTTAGTCTATGAGACATATTCTGCGTTAGCAAAATCTATCGAACAATATTTTAGATTTATAAAATTCTCGACAAATGTGTTATAATATAACGCCTCTTTAAAAGCTAACAAGTGGCCATCAGAGCTGATCGAAGCGAGTACAAGAGTGTCAGCCCTCCACACAGCGTTTATTCTTCCGGCAGGTTGTCACAGGGTAAATTTTAACTTAAATTTCACTTCAGGCTTTTACGAGTTATATAAACGACTAACCGACCAGAACCACAATGACCAGGAACGATAATCATCTTGACCAAGAGGATGTATTAAAAGTTGTCTTACTTGGCCATTTATGTTTCTGTATGCGCTTAACTTCATATTCAACTGACCTCCACCAATCTCGGAGGGTAACAACAACATAACGGAGACAAGGGATGAGTTATTACTTCGAAGGTCTTGCATAATTTATCAATACTCCGGGTGAAGGACTTACAACAACCATAATCCTGGCACCCTACGCATATAGTTTCCGATTTAAACACTCAATGGCGGGCCTTAAACCTATTGCCGTCCCTATCTCTAACATCCAATGCTTTGGTTTCAGACCCCAACACGAGATGGCGGGCCTCGAATACACGGACCATGGATTCTTCATTCGGTGGTCAGCTCGCAATTCTCTCATGTCATTTTAATTAGACTTTACACCACAGAGCCACGACCCATTATACTATTCTGATATTACGTACTCGGCCTGGTCAATGCCACTTAAAACCGGAGCAACGCCATATTGCTTTAATAATTGACATCACTGGGGAAACCATGCATTAAAAGATCGGAAACTTGGCAAAGTTTGGCATCAATTGCCATTGGATGGACTATACCCTGGCTCCCATGGTGCTCATTGCCTGGCCCCTTTTTTAGTTTATTTTCTCCGTTCTGCACAATGTCCATGATTCTCGCTTCCGACGAAAAGAAAAGGCTTATCGACCGTTCTTCCCTTAAGAAATAAGTTTCCGGATTAAAGATTCTTATACGTAGGCGAAATTGGCTGTCGGATTTAAGATCCCACCCCTGAGTTTCTTGTCCCCATAGTTTTCTTTTTCTGTAGAATAAAGTTAATTTCGTTAACATTTTTTCCGGGCTAATTTTAAGATTATTTAAAGTCCTTTTTTATGTATTTAACGTTCTGACTGGCGCCCATAAAACTTCTGTTTTTCGACGACATATATAAGTATATCGACATTCTCGTGGAGATATACGTATATATTTCTCAACAAAACATAACAGTCTTTCGGCACGTGGTAATAACCCACGCATCGCAATAGCGCCCAACATTTGAGGGTTTTCGAATTTTTTTTCAATTTTCGGTCAACGGCCATGTTTTATTTTCCTTCCTGGCGCACACTGACTCGATTCCGATTGTTTTGCGAGTTTCATGATTTCCTTTATTTATTGATTTATACTGCCTGAATTTTAAGTTCGTTTTCGATATGTTTTTCAATGCCCAACCGGATTTCACCCCTTGCCACAGCCTTTTAAATTTTTAAGAGTAAGGGGGATTTAATAAAATTTAATTAGAATTAAACAAAGATCAAATAGCATATTTCTTTTCTAATTTATGGGCACTGTTGCAATTGAGATGTGAGTGAACAGTAGTTTATGTCTTGATATCTTTAAAAGGAAAGTACGTTGATAAAGAGCATATTAGGCATCAAAAGCCTTATCTCCAGTTCCCGCAGCAGGGTCCAGTTGATTAGTAAGTTAACATCGGTTATAGGATATACCCTTTTTGGAGTACAGACTACCAAGGTAAACATGAAAAGAAAGAAGAGCGGGCGCAACGCATTTGATTGATTAGTTGAGACGCGGAGACCGAAGAAGTGCCCGGAGCTTCCGGACACGAGGGTCAGACAAGAGCAGGAGACCGGGGATCCCGGCAGGATAGTCGGGCCAAGGAGATGAACGAATCCCCTTGTCCAAGTCGCAGTAGCCTTATCGACTGGACTCCAACCTCCCAGCAACAAGGCGATGCTGGACGAGGCGAGATGGATGAGGGCGCTCGGGAACGACAACCTCACACGGAGGGGTTGGTTGACGATGGGTGCCCCGAAACCGCGAGTGCATCGGGAACCCACCCACAAAAATTGCTGGGCGTGTGGGCGTTCGGGTCACTTGAGGGGCCAGTGTCCTGATTCAGCCGAGACCGGCATTCTTAGCTTTGGCTGCGGGGAACCCGAAGTTAGAAATTCCGTTTGTCCTAACTGCGGGCCTGTCTATGCCTCGGATAAGGGAATTTTAGGAGAGTAGAAGTGTCGCCCGGGTCAGGAGATTTTTGACGAGGGGCCCAGACTGACCGAGCAACAGGTCCGATCGCACGAAGCCGGTCACGCAAATGATCTCGCCGCGGCCAGACGTTAAGGCACTACCCTACCGAGGATTACTGATGTTGTTTAGACATTACTTCGCTCTTGAAATGCATTGTCGATTTTAGTTAAATTTCAGTTTTACGATTAATTATAATTGAGGAAATTACCGAGCATAACAATTAAAAAAAAATCAAATTGATATTTTTGCTTTAAGATTATCTCTTTTTTTTGTATAAAGAATTTTGCTCAAATTGTACGATGATATCCTAACTTTATTTAACTTACTCTTGAGCGGATGATATCCTAACTTTATTTAACTTACGGCCGGTTAAAAACGGACATATAAGAGTACTCATTGAGAAATACAAACTCTCGTTCTACGGACCTGCTTTGCATTATTATGTAAAATAAAAGTAAAATCCTAGTGTAATGCATCCAAGACTTTGTTGCCGTTAACAGCCATTTTATTGTTGCATGTCAGAAACAAAATAAAAGAAAAAACCTCAGCACAAGGGAGATCAGAATATCTTACTATTTTTACATTTTAATTTTTCAATTCCTGAAAGTTTTATGCGTTTCCTTCAACAGGTCCAGAAGCTGTATAAAAGCCGCCTGATTTTTCAATACCATATTACTTTATTTATCTATGCTTGCAATTATATACAGGAGACGTAAGAAGATAAAAAAAATAATTTTCTTCATACCTCGGTCGAAAGTACGCACTTCCCTCACCGATTTCGATGCAGAAAGTTTCAGATTTGTGCATTGG
>JAAAKG020052556.1:0-18290 GCA_010014905.2 Druon quercuslanigerum
TATTATTAAAATATTGATAAATCTTAAGATTGTGAAAAAAATGTCTCTATCTCCGCTGGGATCTGAACCCAGGACCCGCATCAGACCGGAAATCTGAAGTTCCTGGGTTCAGATCCCAGCGGAGATAGAGGCATTTGTTTAACAATCTTAAGATGTATCAATATTTTAATAATATTGATATAGGCCAGTAGACAAACAAAATTAACATCTAAAATTAATAATTAATATTCCCTGATCAATAAACCCAAGATCAACAATTATTACTATTATTATTATTATTAATATTATTGTAAATTTTAAATAAATTTTAAACGGAAATCTACCTAAGTTTTTTAAATAATGAATCTATCCAAAAATCAGACTTCACAAAAATCCTTTCAATAGAATGTTTAATTGATTTTTTAAGATTTTGGTATGCAATAAACCCAATTTTGATAAAAATTTCTGTTATTTTTTTCTGTACAGCCACCCTGCAATTAATGATTTTGTTTTAAAAGCCTAAAAAATAATTATTTATATTTTAAATTAGTTACAGAATTTTCAAAATAGAACAATATTTTGACTGAAATAAAATGGAATGAGATATGTATTATTTATGAATAAAAACATTTAGGATTAAACATATTTAACTTGAATTATTTTTAATAAAAAACTCTCAATATTAAAAAAATTTAAACTAAAATTTTTAAAATTGGACAAGTTCACGGAGAAGATGTTAGAATGATATTATTTCTCATTCAGAGCCTTCGAAAATTAACAATTTTCTTCTAATCGGAGAAACCACGAAATTGAATGATTTCAGATTGAAATTTCATAAATAGGGTAATATGGAAATGTTCAAATTGGACCATTTGAGATTCAAAGTAACTGAACATGTATTATTTCTAATTAAAAGCATTCACTAATAAAAAATGTTGAATTTAAGTAATTTTCATTTAAAAGCGATTAAAATTTTACATTTTTAGATTCAAAAATAAAGTAAATTTTTCAAAGTCATAATTATAATACAATATAAAGAATGAAACCAATTTTTCTAATTTTAAAAATTAAATCCACTGTTATTTTCGTGTTTGTCAATTAAAATAATTTGAATAAATACATATAAATTGTTTTAAAAATCGACAATAGGTTAGAAAATCTAATACTTCAGAAAAAGTAATGGAAAGAAGAAAAAAAACAAACTTTGTATAATTTTTTTCAGTTAAAACTTGCATTTGAACAATTTTAAATTAATTGAAGAATGAATATACAATTAAAATAATATAATTTAGTATTTAATTTCATAAAATTAGCCAATGAATTGAGAAAATACCATTACTTTGCTATGTTACAAGAGAATGAATTGTTTCAAAGAATAAAAATTATTTAAACAACATTAAGTATCATAAAAAAATTAACATTTAGGCCAAAATTCTTACTTTTGCTAAAAAAATGGAAAAAGGTATAATTTTTAAAAGCTTTTACAATAAAAACTTATATTTAGGTAAAAATAAATTGTTTAAACGAAAGCAAGATACTACACGAAAATCAAATAATTAAAATGAAGGAAAATTGTTTAAACAACTAAGAGTTAATTAACAAATATTAAAAATCTAGTTCGGAAATTCAATTTTTAAAGTTTAATAACATTTTGTTCGATTAATAAAAGTTTTGCGTCTTATCGATGGACAGTGTAATACAAATTTTAAGAGCCTTTTAGAAAGAACATTTTTCCTGTTTAAACTTTTTATGTATCTAGCATTGTTTTTCTCGATGTTTAATTTTATTATTTCATAAAAAGCATTTTCAAAGAATAATTCAGAAAAGTATGTCAAGAACGGTTGTTTAACATTCTTGTCCATATAATGTAAGGACATAGATTCTTCAAAACCTATTTAAATTAATAGTTTGCAATTATATGATTCTTTCAGATTCTTAAACATTTGTTGCATTTTTTATCATAACCTATTTAAAAATTTTTTTTACTGCAGAAACTGCGAAATATATGCGCATTTTGAACAATTAAATAAAATCTCAATACTTTATTCTGCGAAAATAAAACTGTGTGATTTAATCATTTGGGCAACAAATAAAAACAGTTGTTCTTTATACCTTCACTTGATTTAATTGTATGTTTTCCTCTATTCAAAATATAATTTGTCATCTGAACTTGGATTAAAATGTTTAAATATAACATTGATGTTGGAAAAATAATAATCAAAGGCCTTATCAGAGCTGGAGTTTAGAGGAATGAAATTTAAAGTAGTTTGTATTATAATATAATTGATTAGATAAGAATAAAAACGTCGATTCATTTGTAAATTTATATAATCAAAAGTGAAGATAAAAGCACTATCAAAGACAGGTCCTTGCTGTATTCAGCTAAGCTACAGTAAAAGGATTCAAGTAAAAATAGTCGAGTTTAGATATCTTCTAAAATAAATACATTTGTGACTATGGAGGTAAAATCCAATTTGCACATTTATCAGAGTTTTTAAATAAGTTACTTTTTCTATAAAAAATTTTTATTTTGGTTGAAGATTTTGTTTAAATAATGTAAAAGAGGAAAAAAACGAATGCAGAAACGTAGAAACTTATACAAACTGACATTTATGAAAGGTTACCAAAGGACAATATGGCAATCAACTTCTGAAAAGTATTGCGGAAACAAGCTTTCTTAAATAGATTAAATATTTTAAGCCTTGTTATAAAAATGAATTTCTATTATTTTGGTTTTTGATCGTAGGACCAAAACAATGAACTTTAATTCTTTCTGTTACAGTAGCATTATGATATCATGATATATTACATATAAATAACCAGCATATGAACTAATATTCACCGAACTTTTACTTTTATTAATATGGAACATTTTTAATTTGTTCTTTTTGTAAAAATTGCTTTCTCGATCAAATATCTGGTCTTTTTTGCTGTTTATTCCTTTTTCTATTTTCTGTTTTGCATTCTATGCTCAGAGATACACGTGGTATTAGAAAATGCTGAGGTAGTAAAATGCTGAGGTAGTAGCACCCAATATTTGGCTAAAAAAAGGGCGTGTTGTTTTCAGAAATGGAAGGATTCGTCATTGAGATTCAGGACAGAGTTATGAATAACAAACATTATCGCAAAGAAGTCTTACGTCAAGGCGTGGCTGACCATGCCGATTGGGTATAGAGATACCAACGAATTCATGGAGCACATTATTGATGGTTACTTAATTTCTCAGAGAGAATATATGCGTGGACATAATGAAGGGGTGGAAATTATTCATCGGCAATTTTACTAACCCTAGGACTCTTAAGAGAATCGATGCATTTTTATAGATTAGTTACAGTGCTCGTTTTAGAAACTGAAGATTGCTTCTTGTATTTGGTTGTTATTATTCAGATAAATCACTATATCCGAGCGAATCGGCCTGACATGGAGTTGTGTGAGAAAAAAGGAAGAAGAGTCTACATCATCGATATTATTTCGCGATCCAATCGGAATTTTCAGGCAGCCTATACAACCAAGATCCATGAGTAAAGCGAGCTAACGCAGGATCACTGTAAAAACTAGGATTCGATTTAGGACTTAATTCGGTATTAAAACAGTTTACACAAGAAAACAATCCCACTTCAGTTTGATCCAGCAATTTAATAAAATAAGGTCGATTTGTGGATTGAAATATGCTTGAAATGAGAATCGTCTATCAACAAGCAAATCTGACAAAACAAATTCTAAACTGTCAAGTTCAGAAACCAACGTAACCCCGAAATGACATGAATGGTATGTCAACGTCGTGCGTGCTCAAACTGTTAGATATTTTGGACTTTCAAATTCACTCAATGCTGAAAGTTTCTGTCCGTGTCATCTGGATGCTACATTGGTTGTTAACCTCCTATTAAGGACTAACTTTGAGAAAGGAATTTTGAACTAGGGTTATGTGCAAAGTATATTCAGCATACACCTAAAAATGGTTGTGGACGCGAACCCTTAAGAACTGAAGGGTCCGGGTATAGATTAGGAGCCTACAGAAATTAAAGGATCCGAGTTCGGACCCGTGCCGTAAAATATTGTTAGTGTCCAATCCACAACCGGGCTGGTCCAACCTAAAACGTTCCAATCTCTAGTCTTTTTATCTATTTTTTATTTTTATGAGATTGAAGTATGGAACAATTGAAACAACGCACCCTATGAATCAATTTAGTTCGATATCTCGGATCATTTATCCATATGAAGTTAGAAAAATAACAAGATAAAAAGTGGTACTAAAATAGACTAGTTGTAAGATCATATTAGAACACCTAAAAAAGGATCCCGGATAAAAATGAATGCCTAGTTTTTACTGTGATGTAAAGGCAATATTGAGGAATGCGAAACATGTATCTATTTATCCTACTGTGATTTCGGCTGCTATCTATGTGAACGCAAGATAAATCTTCAATATTTAAGAGTTAGTGGGGGAAAAACATCAGCTCCGGAGATGGTTTTATTAAACACCTGTCGCATTGTAGGAAACCTCCTGGACCATTAGAAGGAAGGAGTGTAAAAATCCATAATGAGGCAGATGGTACACTGAAAAAATGGTTAGTTTGGCCAACTACTTAGTTTGTAAGGTATGGTAGTGCTTTTTTGTTAGTTGGGACGACTATATAATTAGTTGATAGTACTAACTGAATAGTCAGTGCAACTAATGATATTGTTGTACCACATCTTACTAACTAAATAGTTGGCCCAACTAACCATTTTTTCTTTGCAGTACTAAGAAAGCATGCAAAATTTAACATTAGGCTTTCCAATTAAAAAGAATTCAGTGGTCAAGCTGCTTGTGAAATTATTTAGCAAACTGTTAATTTACAAGTTATTTCAATTGCACTATCTCCCTAAGTGAAAAGATCCCTCGGTAAATACTCCACATAAATTCTACGGAAATTTTAGTTACAAGCCCAGTTAAATTTCCGTGGGAATTCTACTAAATTTTTCTCTGAAAATTTTAGCCTGCAATGAATATAAGAAATTTCTAAAAAAAATCCTTAGTAACATTACCTCTTGTCGCTTGACCAACGCCGGCAGGTCTCGAACTTCGACACAACGCAACGTATTGGGTTAGCAGTAGGTGTACAAAATGAATGAATATTGGAAGCACCCAACCCATTTTTCGTATGAGCAGTCATTGTATAACAATTTTCTATTTCCACAGGTCTAAAAATATTTTTTGTTTGAGAAATTTAAATTTTGAAAAAAGATTAGCTGCCTCTAACACTTTTTTCTCATGACCCGTCATTGGGCAACAACTTTCAAGTACACCTGCTCTAAAAATACTAGTTAGAGGAATGTAAGTACTTTATAAACGTTGGAGGCACTCAAAACCTTCTTCTGATGACATGTCATTATACAACGACTTCCAGACACATTTATCTTTTCATACCATCATAAAGAAATTCGCGTAGCATCAAACATCCTGGAGAAAAATTTATTATTTATATTTGGCAGTATCGTGTGTTGATAACTTGTCCCAGTAAACCCTGGAGCTATTTCGCTATGATGGTTAATGCAAAAAATGGTAGGAGTTAGTCCAATCTTTATTTCGATCTCAACTTTCTCAATAAATTTGCATTCTTTAGAGCTGGCGAACACAGAAGTTTTTGCGCAATGACGAGTTATGAGAAAAGCTTAATCGAAGACTATGTAGCATTTACACCAGGTGCATTCGGAAGTTAATCTCTAACGAAAGATCTTTCTAGTAGCTACAGGAGTCTGATCAATCCCTATTTTGAAGTCAGCATTCTCAAATGTAATTCATTTTTTGCCCACAGTGTAAGCGGAAGGATTTCGGACACTGGTGGAAGCCTCCTCGATTCGAACGGAGTTTGACAGAAGAAAAATCCGAAACTTTCTAGCATTACTCTAAGAATAATAAGGTCCATTGCTTACTATCTCTTTTTTTAAAGAAAAGTTTAGACAAATAACCTCAACAAAGTCAAATTATGATAAAAGTTATTATTCACCAAATAGGCTTTATAAAATTCGGAAAATAAATTACGTTTTCTCATCAGGAAATTGTATATAGGAAATTACAAGTTAATAATTTTATCTCATGCTTATTATTTTTTTGAGATATAGGTATAAATATAAAGTCTCTCATTATAATGATATTTACTGTTTCATTTTTCATTTTTTAGCTAACATTAATGAAAATGATTATTTCAAATTAATAATTCAAACAAATGAAGGTCAAATCATAATTAATTAGTATGAGAAAACATTGTTTAAGGGCGTACCTTCAACTTCTTTTCCACGCGGAAAAAACAGAAGATAAACTTTACATCGATTTCCGATAAAAGATTCGCTGAAACAAAAATTAACTTTACAGGATAAACTTTAAACAAATATCGGTTACACCTTTTTAAGGTTTTCTCTGAACTCACATATTTGTTCAAAAATGCGAAGTTGTCTGAATGAAACTTTATCCCTCTATAAAATTTCCTGCAACAAATTTCATCATTACTTTATACATTATAATAATCTGATGAAAAGCAAATCGTGGATGTAGAAATTATGTTTTATAGGAGTATACAAATGTCACATCAAAACTTTCATAAAATTAATATATGATGATAACATATCGAAAAGATGATAATTATAACAGGAGATGAGATAATTCAATAGGTTCAAGACGGTTAGTTCCCTTATTTTGAAAATAAATGCAAAAGCCTTAAGATCATTACTAGGGAAAATGGTGTTCTATAAAACTTATAGAATTCCATTGAAAAGTACGAAAAATATTAAATTGCAAAGGAAATTCAGGCAAAAAATTGCAGAAAAGGGTAGTTTATAAAATAAAATGTAGGAGTATTAAGGCAGCATCTATACACCGAATTCAAGAAATTCACAAAATTAATTAACTTCGCGAAATTCAAGACATTCATGGAAATTAAGGAATTTACGAAATCTATGAAATGCGCGGAATTGATGGAATTTACGGAATTCATGGAATTCATAGAATTCAAGGAATGCATGAAAATCACGGAATCAGCGAAATTCATGGAATTAAACGAATTCGCGAAATTAATTTCATTCATGAAACTTACGGTATAAATGAAATACAAGGAATTCGCAAAATTGGGAAGATTAACGAAACTCACGGAATTGATGAAATTCACAGTATTGCTGGAATGACACGAAATTCACTGAAGTCATGGAATTCAAGGAATTTGGTGAAATCACGAAATTCAAGGAATTCAGGCAATTTAATTAATTTGCAGAATATACAGAATTCGCCGAATTGATAAAATTTACGGAATTCCTGAATTTTACGGAATTCACGAAAAACGAATACTTTGTGGAATTCTCGAAATTCATTAAATTTTTTGAATTCAAAGAATTCAAGAAGTTTACTGAAATAACGGGTGTGTTTTAAGGAATCAAAGAAATTGATGGATTTCATCCAACACCCAGAATTAATACAATGTGCATAATTCGCAAAATTCAAGGAGTTAACAGTCTTTATAAAATTCATGGAAATTAGGGAATTCACAACATTTATGGAATTTGTTGAATTCGTAATATTCACTGAATTGAAGGGATTCGTAAAATTGACGGAATTCAATAAATTTACGGAACTCAATGAATTTGTGAAATTGACAATAATCACAGAATTTGGGAAAGTCACGGAATTCATGTAACGCCCGGAATTCATGCAACACGCATAATACGCAGAATTCAAGGAATTAAAGGATTTCGCAGAATTCATGCAAATAAAGGAATTCACCAAATTTATGGAATTTAAGGATTTCGTACTTTCAACGAATTGTATGATTTCCTTGACTGTAAAAAAGTACTTAAATTCCGAGAATTGCTGCAATTTCGTAAGTTCCATGAATTCAATGAATTCCGTTAATCTCTTAAATTTTATGAATTCCCTTAGTAACTCCCGTGAATTCGTTGAATTCGTTAAATTCCATCAATTTCAGGAATTAAGTGAATTCCACAAATTCTGTAACTTTTTTTAATTCTGGAAATTCCGTAAATTCTTTGCATTTCTGGAATTCCAATAATTATTTAAATTTCGGTAATTCATTGTATTCCGTGCATACCGTAAATTTTCTGAATTCCGTGAATTGCGTGAAATCCGCAAATTCTGTTAATTTCATGGAATCCTTGAAATTCGTGCGTTATATAAATTCCGTCAATTCTGTGAATTTCGCGAATTACTTAAATCACACGAATTTCTTTAAGTCCATAATTCGTTGAATTCCACAAATACGCACCAAAAGTTTTTGCACCATCAGAAAATATCCTTCTTGTGCCAGGAACAACTTTTCTGAGAAATTGTTACATTTTTTTTTATTTTTCGCTTAATTAAGGTGTCGGAATATCCAGACCTAGGTATGATACAGAAGTTTTACTGGATACTGGAGTTATATTATAAAATGCCAATACATGTGAGGTACTATACCAATGCTATTATTTGGAAACTATAATATTTTATACTGTAGCGTTACCTTACGTTTCGGAAATTAACTTCCAATACATGTAGTGAAAGCTTCTAACAGAAATTTTTATCAGTGTAGGTCAAATGAGAAAACCACTAAGGATACGGAAAAATGAAGACCAAAAGATTTTTTATAGATATGAGACGTAGCAAAGCCTTTTTTCAAGACATATAATTACATATGTACATGAGTTTAATTGGGATGATGGGAAAATCTTACATTTTAAAAGGAACTAAAGAAAGATCATTCATTAACAAGTTGCAGATGAAAAGAGTGAGAGATGCTAAAATTACTTAAGAAGGTATCTTGCAAAATAAAAAAAAATCATTGCTAGTTTTATCAAATTTTTATAAGAATTCATGGTATTATTGAAATTCTAATGAGTGGTTACTTTATACGAGAAGAAAATACATGCAAGATTTCGAAAATATTAAGGATTAACACATATACTAAAAATGAAATATAAAAATGTAAATATCACTATCAGAAGCAACCTGAAATTCATATCCAAATTCCTAGTTAATATTAAGCATATGATATAAATATTTACACATAGTTTCTTATTAAAAAATCCGTGATGAGAAAAACTAAATTGGTTTCGAAAAATGGTAGTAGCTAGGTACTAGAAAAAATAATGAATGAAGAAAAAGGAAAAGAGAGAGAGAGAGAGGTTTATTTGGTTTTCTCTTTCCTAGTTCTAGTGTTTCCTAGGTCTAATGATCCGCCAGAAATTATTTTTTGGAAAAATTTCTCTATGTTAAGTAATTTGATGATATTTTAATAGAACTTTTTGCATGTATATATTTTTTAAAGCATTTATAATTTCTCAAGACTTTTTGTTTAATCATACATTTTTTTAGAATTAACAAGAAGTGGAATGTAAGAAAGTTACGTAAATTCCCCTATGGAAAAAAGAGACTAGATCTTCTCGCATCGAGTCGTTATTCAAAATAGTAGTTCGATTCTAGATAATGCAAAGCAATGGACAAACCCGATCTTGCTAGTCCATTTACAGGTTTATATTCACGCAGATGCGTATCTTCACAGTTTGTACTTCAGTTATTGCATTTCTGCATCATGTGTGTTTATTGCTCATATTTTATCTATAGAAAGTTGAAATCGCTTTGCAGTATTGTGAAAGAAATGAAAGAAATAAACAGAACTTTACGTACTGCTTGGCAACGTGCTGTAAAATTTATCATCGATAAAAATGAATTACTATGCTTACTTTGAATACAAAATTTCCATTTTTAATAAAAAATCACGCATGAAAAGTAAACTGTAAGCTCTTTAAAAAAAATTTAACAGCATTTTCTATTTTTCCTAGCTGATGAATTGTCGACATAATGAGGCATTTTTATTTTAAAGGGCTTCAGGAGAAACAACCAGTAATCTCAAATGTAGTAGAAATAATAAATAAAGAATTAAAAAGAAATTATGAGTTATACAAAAATAATTCAAAATAATTACAGGCAGTCCATAAGCTGCATTATGTTGCATCCCCTACAAGAAAAAATTGTAAAAAAATTCCTTGACATATAATGTATGCAAAAACATAAAACTCATGAGACGAAGATTTTCTGAAATATCCCACATTTTTTATTTTCTAAATATTTAATCCTATCAGCTTTAAGCAAACTTTCTAGTAAAATACTTTTTAAATTTTTCGTAGAATTTTGAGAAAAGAAATAATAGATTTTCAGGAATATTCCACATTCCTGATATTTAAAATATTCGAAGCAAGTTTCTGTTAATATAAAAAAGCATTCTATCAGTTTTGGACAACCTTTTATTATAATATTTTTTTTAAATCGAATTTTGAAAACAGGAAAAGAAGATTTTCGGAAATACGGCACATTTTTTATTTTTCACTTTTACAAAGGATGTTTTTGCTAATACAAAACAGGCATAATATCAGTGTCATGCAAGCTAAAAAATTTTTGATGCAGAATTTTTAAAATAATTATAACTTATCATCCCTTTTCCTCAGAGATAACATAAGAGATCACAAAAGATCCACAGGTATTTTTTGTATACATTTTCTGAAGACTAATACTTTTCTTAATGTTGTATTGTACCTTTCGTTGCTTCTTATAAGAATTGAAAAATTTAATTTTTTTAAACACTTTTTTCACAGTACAGTCATATTACTAAGAAAGTAACTTATAAGGAATTCAGTACATATTATCATATATTTTTGAAAATAAATTTTCAAGTGGAGTTTTTAGAAAATCCAGTTTCAAGAATTTTTGCAAAAGATCTACCATTATGTCTTTTTCAAAATTTGTAGCTAGGTAACTATTTCGTTTAATTCTGAATTCTTTTTCAAAAATTAATTTTTATCTTGTTGAGGTATCATCATCACTGGTAGGATATCCACTATTTTGTTAAAAATTTGTATTTTTTGGTGGAAATGGTTAAATTTATTTAAAAATTAGAAAAATTTTGCAGTAAATTAAATTATTTTTTTAAAAATAACTTTGTCTTTAAAAGCTAACTCTATGGTTGCATATTTCATTATTTCGGTGAAACGTTCCACTAAATTGCTAAAAATTAAACTATTAATTTGCAAAGTTAATTAGTTAGAAAAAACTTAACTGTTTGATTAAAAAACTATATATTCGAGTGGAAACTTCAACTTTTCTGTGATAAATTAATCTACTCGATTTCAAAATTAATCAGCTTTACTGCAAATTTGTCCTTTTTGTAAAAAAAGTTTATTTTTTGTCAGATAATTTTTTGGTCTAAAAGGTAACTATTTTTTTGAAAATTCGTTTTTTTTAACATTCAGATTCTGTTTTGTATCTAAAAATTGAACTTTTTGATATTTGGGCTACTTTTTTCCAAATTAATTTTTTTTTTAATGAACTCTTTTGTTGGAAAATTTTCCTTTTAAGGCAAAATGTAATTTTTAATGATTAAAATTAAATTTTGAATTTCCCAACAAAAGAGTGAATTTAAAAAAAAAATAAATTGGAAAAAAGTAGCCCAAATAGAAAAAAGTTCAATTTTTGAATACAAACCGAATCTGAATGTTAAACAAACGAATTTTCAAAAAAATAGTTACATTTTCGACCAAAAAATCATCTGACCAAAAATATACTTTTTTTACAAAAAGGAGAAATTTGCAACAAAGCTGATGAATTTTGAAATCGAGTAGATTAATTTATCACAGAAAAGTTGAAGTTTTCACTCGAAGATATGATTTTTCAATGAAAAAGTTAAGTTTTTCGTGAAATAAAAATTAAACTGTATGTCCGAAAAAGCAAATTTTGTCTGTCAACTTTTAATCTTTTTTGTATCAAAATTTAATTATTTAGACGAAAAGTTAATTAGTATGTTAAGGCAAGAGTTTTTAGTCTAAAAATGCACTGTTTTTTTTAAATTCTTCCTTTTTGATGGAAAGTTTATCTCTAACAGTATAAAACTCTGTACACATTACCTATTTAAATTTTTATAATACTATATTGTTAAAAGTTCGAGCTTCAAAATTTAACAATTTAATTATAAATGAAATTGTCTGGTTATAAATTAATCTGCGTTCTTTAAAAAGTTCTTTGTTTTGAATTTAAAATAACTACTTTTGGTAAAGAATATTTTTTTGTAAAACATTCATTTTTTAAAAAAAAATCAATATATTTCCACTTAAATTGTTAGGAATTTAATGAGTTTAATATTGAACAGAATAATGAACATTTTCATTATTTTATTTAAAAGAAATTGATGTCCCTATCATTTCCTTCATTTCGTAAAAATGTTCATGTTTGCCCTGATTGGATAGCAATTTGTCGTCGATTTAAGGGTTGAAAATCGCCCTAAAAGTTCACCCCTAAAAACAGTTTTTTTTTCAATATCTCATGAACTATTCAGAGTTTTTTAATCAAATGTATGTCAAAATCTTTCTTTTGAAAATCTGTCCTTATGATCACAGTTTTTAAAGGAAATAGTTGCAATCCCTTATTTGGGGGGGGGGGGTAAATTTGCTATTTTTTTACTATTTCTCAATAGAAATGTTATAAAATCAGCTCAATTGGGTTAAAAATTAAAGTTTAATGAACAAAATAGAAATATTAAGTTGACTTGTTTTTCCTTTTGTCATTTGTAATTGTTTATAGAAAATTATTTAAACTAATTGCAGAAAATTTTATTTAAAAAAAAACAATTGTGTTAATCGATTCTACGAAAAAAGTAGGGAAAAAACGTCTATAATGTTTTTTCTTCAGACTCCAACTTGATCATGTAAAATTGTTACAAGCAATTAGAAATTTTCAAAAAGTTAATTATTTTTTTCAAATGATCATACCAGTCGATTTTACGAAAAAATCAAGAAAAAAATTCACTTGAATTTTTTTCATTTTTTTGCACACGTGTATTACACGCTGACTGCAACAGTCGATATATGAGAATATTATGTATATAATGTTTTCGAAAATGCGTAAAAAAAGGTTAAAAATAGTATAAGCATAGTATGTACTTTTACTTTAATTTTTTTTTTTAATATAAAGTTGACTCACATTTTAAAATATAAAGTTGTAAACAAAAAGTATACACGTAGTATTAGTTGTTTTCATCCAGAATTTATTATTATGAATGGTTTGTTCAGCAAACAATGTTTTCACAATTAATATTTGAAATGACAATGGTATGAATAGATCATTTATAAAAATTTTAAAAATATAACTCCGTTAGGGTTTATATGTTAAACAATAATGATAATCATTGAAAAAGTGTTTTAAACATATTGCTTTTTTACACCAAGAACATCGAAAAATTGCAATATTGGAACAACTTAGGGTTTCGCAATGAATATTAGATTACGATCCAAAAGCAAAATCGACTGAATTTTCAAACTTTTTCGGCTCTAAATCGGTGTAACCACTTTTATACCATGAATATTTAACTAAATTTATGTATCTTAGTAATGACAGGTGAATTTGCACTAATAATTAAAGTCTAATAATATTATTTCGTAAGTGAAGATTTAAATCTTCATTCATTAATATAACGCTGTCGGGAAAGTGTCTGACATAATTTTTCCAAATTCTAAAGCCAAAGACATATAGCTGTTGTATTTGACAATAATAATGAATGTTTGAATAATATTTAATGAATCACATAATATATAAGCGCAGAAAAATAAAACAAGTCTAGGGGTAAGACACCCTCAAAATATTTTGGTTACCGAAATTCTCGAAACTCATCAACTAACTATTTCTATTTGTTCATAAAACTTCAATTTTTAACCCAACCGAGCTGATTTTAAACAATTTCTATCGAGAAGTAGCAAAAATAGCATATTAACTTATCTTAAATAAAGGGTTGCAACCCTTTTGTACAAAAACTGTGATCATAGGGACGCATTTGCAAAAGAAAGATTTTACATAAATTTTATCAAAAAACTCTAAACAGTTCATAAGATATTGAAAAAAACTGTTTTAGGGGTCAAATTTTAGGGCGATTTTCACCCCTTAAATCGAAGAAATCGGTGAGGTACAGCTCGGGACCTTTCCTTTTAGAAAGTTGACTTTTTTCTAGGAGAATGTTTCAATACAAAATTCGTGCCTTAATAAACTATCTTTTTCTTTTAGGATTTTTTTCAAACATCTACAATTACACGGTATTTCCCGAGTGATTTCAGGGATAGATAGACAGTCCAATTTTGAAACGCTCATAAAAAATGTGGAACGAAACGTGCCCGAGAAAGATATCCTGTTACTGCTGAAGCAAGTATTCCAAAAATAAATAATTCACAGCCCAGACACTCGATCTAACAGCATTTGCTTCGTCTAAAATGAACCAAAGTGGATCGTTCCTTTCGGTTTATAGTTCGAGTTGGCTCGTTACATTTTCAGCAACGAGAAGCGGCGCGCGAATATTTTTTTTTCAGAATCTGTCATAACCGTTTGGGTTTTCCAAGCATGATGGAAAATCGGTCGCTACTCGTTTTCTGCGTAACTCATCCACGCTTCGTATGCATTTCTGATGCAATCGCATGTTGGAAAAAAGCTGCTGCCTTCGCTGAAGAATTGTCGTCATAAAAAGATAGATTTGCATAACAACGAGATTCAGCGACTTCTGATTTACAAGTTACGGGAATTCTCATTTTTTATATGCCAGCATGGTTGGACTGTGAAAATTTTAGATTATCTTCAGTGAAGAGAAGATTGCAGATTAGGGATTTTACATAAACTACGTTGCCAATTTTAGTGATGTGGGGAGGTTCTACAAAAAACTAGTGAAGGGGGCTGGGGCAGTAGATGTAAGGCATCGATAATATTTAGTACGCTTCGTAATAATAAATTTAAACAAAATTTGCGAATTTTGCGAAAAATGCCCTTATAACGGTAAACTTGAATGCACTGGAACTTGGATTTAATCAGCCTGGATTTAGTTCGTTTCCAGAATTCATGCTGCAACATGCGTCCAAATACAACAAACATTGGTCATGTGGCTCTGAATGCTTCAATCTGGACGGTTTGGACTTATTTTCAAGGCCACTGTCAGTTTTGCACAAACGGGTATTAAATCGAAGTTCCAGTGCAATACTATTTCAAAAATTATTATTTTTGAGGTTCGCTTATTATTTTTTTATAACTAAAGAGTCACAGTGAATCACTAAAATAAGTGAAAAGTGGAGAAAAATGTAAGAATTCAGAAAAAACAGCAACTTTTTAGAACTTATCTAAAAGACGATAGATTTATCGAGTGAGTCACGCCTACCCCGAAAGGGAAACGGCTTAATGGTGTAATAGTAAGAATAATAACTATAAAGTAATAAGTAGGTAAAGAGTAACATTTCAGAAAGAAACTCGGCGATATAGCATCAATAAAGAAGGAGATAAGTGTAAAAAACAATAATTTGTTTAAATTATTATATTTGCTAAATTAAATTAAATTTATATTTATTCCAAGTGTTACATTAATTTCAAGACAATGTTTCAAAAGACTTCAAAATATTTCAAAAAATGAAAGATTATTTTTGAGATTCCTAAAAAACATGTTTATGATGTTTTATTTAAAAAAATCATTATTAAAGAAAATTTGAAAAGGTATCAAAAGATCATTTTGATAATTTAAACATTTTTTAGAAATATTGTGAGACAGTTTCATTTATCCTCATGTTTTTCAATGTCCTGAAAAATAAAAAAAAAACTTTTTAGACATATATATTATCTTCAAAATGTTTTTTGAATTTTTTAAAAGAATATTTATAAATCCTTAATAAAAATGAACAACTAAACCTAAAGAAGAAATGTTTATTTAACTGAAAAGAACAAAGGAAAGTTGAAGACTAAAGAAAAAACAGCAAATTTCATAAACTTATATAAGGAAGATAGTTATAAACAATAATAAATTAATTAAATGACTATTTTTGTTTAACTAATTATCCATCTCACTGTAATTGGAAATTGGACAAACAGTTAAATATTTCAGAGAAAATCGCAACTTTCTACCATTATTAGAATTGAATATTATTAAAAATATAGAAAAATTGTTTAAAAAAAATTTTTTTGTAACAAATAATTAAGTACCACCAGAGTTCAATTGAAAATTGGACAAAAAGTAGAAAAGTTTTGTAAACACCACAACTTTCTGTCTCTATTCCAAAAAAAATTTTTAAAAAATAATGATAAAAAGTGTAAACAATTTTTTTATGCATCTAATTATGTGTATTAAGTAGTTATTCATCTATTAGAAAGAATTAATAAAAAAAACTAAAAAAATCATAATTATATCATCCTAATTATATCAATCATAATTACATCATGTATAGTAATGACATGTTGAAAATAATACTTTATTCCCATTCTATAGCTGATAGTGAAGAGAAATTTTAAGTTTCCATTTTTCCAACTGATTTTAAGTTTTTTTTTCATTTTTTTTTGTATACAAATTCCAAAAGCTGATATAGCCCATTTTTTTGCTTTATTTGTTTAAATAATGTTGCTCAGAGACAAAAATTAAAAAAACTTTAACCAAAATTCTCTTAAAGATTAATTTTTAAACATGTCTAAAAACAGCTTTAAAATCGGTCAAAAAATATGAGCTGTGGGCGATTTTGGACAGTAAATTCCTATTCTAGACAACTGTGGTCGTTACGAGGCACAGTGGTCCAAGAACGACAAAAACGTAAACAAAAGTCTAAATTTAATTAAATATTCGCCAAATTTAGTATACTAGTATTATGAAGGTTACTAATAATGAATTTAATACAACAAAGCAAAAATTCAAAATGCCGTCGAAAAATTGGAAATTGATTTCGAACTTAAGCAAAGATGGTTAATTTGGTATTTTTTAAATTCTGATAACAAATTTCAAACAAAAAATTGAAATTTACTTAAAAACGGAAATTCTAAATTCTCATCGGTGACTCAAATGTAATGTAAATATTTTAGAAAAATTGTTCGTTGATTAAAAACATTAAAAGAAAATGAAAATTCGTATTTTTTCAATAACAGCGCAAATGTCATGTATTCTTTTAATCTTACATATCAATAAAATTAAATTATTAAAGTTTGCAGACATTAATATGTACTTATTAACCAAGAATATACTTTCTTCTAATTCTTTGCCTTCATTAGAATCACTTTCACTGTCATCATAAGATTCAGGATTCAGCACCCCGATTCCAGAACGGGACATAACTCGGTAAAGTTGGAGGAAGGTTGGCCCCTGGCAACTAAAAATCGAAATTTGAAATTTTGATTTTTGAAGAAAGCATTCTTATAGGAAACTAGATAGCGCATCTTTTTCCCTCTAGAACAAAAGTTTAATCTTTTATAGTTTTCGAGATAACCATGATAATGACGTTTTTTTATGAAGACGATTTCTAATTAATTTCTGGTCTCTCACTCGTCGTCACATGTACAGTTTTTGGAATTTTTAAATGAAATTTAGAGACAATACTCTCCAAAGTATTCTTAGATCGAGCATATAAGTAAAAAGTGTACATCATTATTTCTAACTAAATCAAAAATTGTTTTCGAGGCCATTCCGAATTTAATTTCTTATAATCTTCGATCACCTCATTTATCAAGCGAAGTTTGAGCAAATATCAACTTTCTGTGAAGAAATTGTTCAGAAAACTATAAGGCAGTTTTATGTAAAAACCTTTTTTCAAAAAACTGAATAGGTAAATAATTGCAAATGTAAAACTTGGAGCGCGCGATTCATAACCATCCATGTCTATTAGACACACGGAACCACTCGCAATACAGCTAGCGAAGGAATAAAAATATAAACAAAGAAATACCTAGAGTTATATAAGGTGACCTTTAAATGTCGTGCTAGCTCTTCTAGCATTATAATAGTTGCAGTTTATGTAGAATTATATAGATCATTGTGCTTTTTGATACCACAATATTCACATCTTTTCTCGAGTTAAATAATATTTCGTCAAATTCATAGTGGAAGGAATTCTCTTTTTTTTCGAAATGGAAAAAGAATCACAGGGTACTCCTCGAGCTAGGAAACGAACTAGATGTGAAGATGACTGGTCAAAACATTTTAGGAAAAAATGCAGAAATAACGTAAGTGCAATTTCTGAACAATTCTTTCTTGGTTATACTGATTGAAAACAAATTGAATAAATTGAATAACTTTTTGGAATTATTCTTGTAGAATGCATTTGATATAATCCGGAAATGTATTGTATGGAAATTATAAAGAATTTTTGTAGAATTATGAGCTTAAGTTAAAAGAAATACGAGAAACTATGCACTTAAGGAAACTAGACATTCTATGTATACCTGAAACGAAGAAAAAGGGATGCGAAAGTAGGAACATAGAAAACGGATCGTTGAAAGGCGGATTTGAAATATGGTCAGGAGTAGA
>JAAAKG020052567.1:0-18289 GCA_010014905.2 Druon quercuslanigerum
TGCTCCCTTGCTGTCACCCTAGAATCAAATAAGGGTAAAAATAAAAACCCATCACAAACATACCCGAAACACTCGGCGACGGTCAAAAGGCTAACCAGTTATTCGAAAACCGCTGATTGAAATTTAATGATTTTTTTTCCTATGAGAAAAATATAAAATAAAAAAAAATACATAAAAAAGAACATTTTTAAACAAAATCACCAACGTTTCGGAACACATACCGCGACCTCAAGTCAAAAAAAAAATACAATATTCGAGCAGGCAGGAACAGCAAGGAAACCACGCTGCTCCCTTGCTTTCACCCTAGCATCAAATGAGGGTCAAAATAATAACCCATCACAAATATACCCGAAAACCCGGGGGCAGTCAAAAGGCAAACCAGTTGTTAGCAAACCACTGATTAAAATTAAATGATTTTTTTTCTTATGAGAAAAATACGTTTTCGGTACTTTTCGGTGTAGAATTTCAGAAAATACAAGCAAGCATCCAACCAACCAAATTCCCTTCCTTCTCTTTTAAATTTCTTTTGTCGTGTTTATTATTATCGAATCACAATAAAAAAAGTTGTGCAAAAAAATCACCAAACTTTCGGAACTCATAAAGCACCCTTATAAAGGATAAAAATAAAATAAAAATACTCGAGCAGGCAGGAACAGCAAGGAAACCACGATGCTCCTTTGCTGTCACCCAAGAATCAATTGAGAGACGTCTAGCTAATTTTTTGCAATTTTTGTTATCTTTTTATACAAATAATTACTGATGAACAATTTTAATACTGTCCATAACTTTCTTAACATTATTTAATTATTTAAATAAATATAACTTATTTAAACAATTATTTATTCCAAAAACATGCAAAAAATAATCGTGTTTTCTGATTGAAATGTGATAATTGGTTCTTGCTTGGAGTAGCAACTTCTTTAAAAACAATCTGCAATTATTTAAACAATCAATTATTGTTTCTTTACAAAATTTTTAAAAATTTTGTAAAGTGATGTCCAAATTTTTCTCCTTTTTTCTTTCTCTTTCTCTTTTTCTTTCATTCTTTTTTTTTAATAATTAAACTTTTTTTTACATATTTTCCAATTTAAAAAAAAAGACTCTAATTGTTTAAAAAATTTCTTTTCGCTCAGGCAGTTTTTTTCGGTAACTTTAAAAAAATAAAACAAAATAGAATCCATTTAATTATTTTCCTGAATGTATAGCGTATAGGAAACATAAATTAAACATTATTTAGTGTTTGAATAAATGTTATTTGTTTAAATAAATATTTTTAAATTGTATTCCTTGAAATTAATATAATATCTTAAATTTAAATTAAATTTTTAAACTTTTAGAAAATTTAAAATTTTCTCATGCTAATAAATTGATTTTATAGAAATAACAAATTTAATCTTTTATACAATTTATTATTATTAGTATTCATTACAACCAAATATTTAAAGTTTATAAACAAACAAACAAATAAATTTGCATTAAAAATAGATAATAGAAATAATAATAGATAATATACAATTTCAGTTTGAAAAATCAATTTTTTAACATCAACAAAAAAAATTTATTAAAAATGATAAATCTTTGACAATAAAAAAATGAGTTTTTACCAAAGGTAAACTTTTAAACAAAAAATTGTATTTTTAACCAAAAATTCATTAGTTGATAATGCTGCCAAAAAGATTTTAATTTAAAATCAAAAACAATTAAATTTAACAAAAAGACGAATTTCGAACAGTTAGATTTTTAATCCATAAAATTAATTTTTAACATAAAAAGATGCCTCAACAAAATATGTTTTGAATATTTCAACGAAAGAAAATTTCTATTAAAAAAATTTTTTTAATGCGGCCATTGGGGATGAATTTTCAAATAAAATTTATAAATCTTCATCAAAAGGGTTAAATTTTCATCCCAGAAAGATTTTCCAGTCAGGCAGAAAAGTGTAAATGAAACTGTTGAATTTTCAGAGAAAAATTCGAATTTGCTACAAAATTGTTTAATTTTAAGGAAAAAGTTAATTATCATATAAAAAATTGAGTTTTCTCTGCGAGTAATTAAATGTGTAATCGGATTTTTAACTAAAAAAAAAATTTTTTTCTATCCTAATAGTTGAAATTTCAACCAAGAAAGAATTTTTTTAAATTAAATTTTAAAGAAAAAGTAAGATTTCAATCACATAGTTAAATTTTTAACAAAAGTTGTTTAATTTTCAACCAACACATAATTATTATGAAAAAAGTTAATTTTTGATCAAACAGTTGAATTTTCTTCTTAAAAGTTCCATTTTAGCAAAAAAATGGTTTTCTAGCAAAATAGTTCAATGTTTTAACGAAAAGTTAATTTTCAAACAATTAGTGGAGTTTTAAAATTTTTAGTTTTTTAACCCAGTTGTTGAATTTGCAAGTCAAAAATTTGAATTTTTTATAGAAAAGAAAAAAAAGATCAAAAAAATTGTTTAAAATTTTTTTATATTTTTTATAAAGTTTGTGGAAGTAAATAACTTTAGGTGAATAAAATTTAAAAAAAAAACATTTTTTGTAGAATTATAATATTTGAAAAAATGATAAAATCTTACTTTTGTTAATGTTTATCTAAAGTTGTCAAAAAAAAGTTGTTTATCCTCTTTTTAGAAAAACTAAAAAAATCACATATTTTTAAGTCTAAAAAAAAATCTATTTTTTACAGATCCTAACTAAAAGCATTTTTTAAAAAAATTTCTATAGTTTATAAAATTTACTAAAAAGAAAAAACAAAATTTGTTTCTTATGATAATGTTTTAAGTTTTTAATTTACTTGACCCATTTTAATAAATTATTTTTGTTCTCATTTTCTCTAAATTATATTGTTAGTGATGTTTATTAATTTGTTCCTTAAATTAAAAAAATATATCGTAAGGCATTTGTTCATATAATTTGTTTATTATTGTTTATATAATTTTCGCATGAATCCCGTTTTTAAAATTTTTTTAATTCATTTAGAGTGAGGTAAAATTCTTTTAACTTAACAAAAAAATTCTTTTAAACATTTTTTTATTATTGTCTATAAAATTTTTTTTTTCGAATATTGTTGAAAATCTGATGGCTTAAACAATTTATCATAATTTTAAATAATAATTTGTTTGAATAATGCTAAAACTTGCAGTGTTTGGTCTGGAAATTTAAAATTTGAAACAACGTGTCAGTCATAATAAAGTCCTATTTATTTAAAGTTAAAAATTTCTTATTTGTTTAAACAATATATTATTTTTTTAAACTATCTGCACCTACATTAATTTGAGAAAGGTGCAGTTTTTTCAATTTTTTTCCAATTCGGTTTCTTCTGAATTGATCAACTTTTTTTAGCTTTTTATTTAGCGTTAATTAATAATTAATGATGGTGAAAAAAAATTGTTGAAATAATTTTTTATATTTTGTAAATATCTTCTCTCAGAATAATGCTAGAATTTTTTTTTTCTCAGATGTCAAACTGTTTTGAAACTTTTAGTTATAGTGCGGTAATAATTATTTCACATTATTAAAATATTTATTTAAACAATTAATTATTATTTGTAAGCATCTTCTCTCAACGTAATGCTAGAAAGTTAATTTTTTTTCTGAAATTTTTAAACTTTAATTTGGGTTTTTAGTTTTGAACGTATAATAGTAAACAGAACAGTGAATAATTTTGTTAAGCAATCACATTTTTTGTAAATTTTGTTCTGATTGTTTTCTTTTAAATTTATTTTTCTATGTGTGTTATCATCGATAATATTTTATTTCTGCAGAGGAAGGGGAGGGGGTTAATAGTAAATAAAATGCCGTTCCCACTTTTTATTTTTAAAATTAAAAAATGGTTTAAACTATTTATTCAAAGTTAAATTATTTATTACAAACAATTTGTTTCTAGAGAAAACGCTAAAAAAATACAATATAAAAAAATAATAAATACATATCAAAGAGAAAAATTTTGTTGAGCAAATTTATTTTTATTGTTTTTTTTTCTAATGTAAAAAATAAAATAAATAAACCTTTGTGTATGCTTATTATTATCGAACACAACTTTGTTTTATATATTGTTCAAAATATTTATTTAAACAATTTATTTTTTAGAATAAACGAATTTTGCGTTACACATCAATTTTTGTTTTTTACATCTTTACCTGTTTGTAGTTTTTTGTCGTAAGACTGAAAAAAAATAAAAAGTTTATTTTAAAAAAAATAATTTTTTAACATAGAAAAGAATTGTATGCTGCAATCTTGCTGCTCTAAAAAACAAATGAATTTTTAAAAAGCGATTTCAGATTTGAACCAAGTAGTTTAATTTTCAAAAATTTTCATTGAATACATATATTTTTAATAAAAAAAATCTGAAGAAATTTTTAACAACAAAAAAAAACTAATTCCCAACAAATTATAAAAAAAATCGAGAAAAGAAGAAGAATAAAGTTAATTAATAATAGGGAAAAAATTGAAACTAAAAAAGACATTTTTTTAATTAACGTAAAAATTTTTATTCAAATCTATTTTGACATGTGCCATGTGATGGCTTCATATTTATTTTATTTTAAGGTTATTTACTCAACGACAAGGAAGTATAAAAATATAGTACATACCAAAATCAAATATGGAGATTAGAACCGGAAATGGTATAATTTCTTGATATTGAAATAATTTAAGTGTCAAGTACTTACGTGATAGCCTTCATAAAAAGCCTCGCCTGATGGCCATGAAGAATAATCAAATAAAGCTTCTAAACCAAATTATTTTTCTAGAATTTTTCAAAATCATTTTAAAATGTTTGTTTTTGAAGCAGTATTTTAGTCATTTTTATGTTTAAAATTATTTTTGCAACATTTAGATAAAAAAATTTAAATTATGTGTAAACGCTTATTTTGAAGAAGTCAAAAAAAATTTAGAGTCTGTTTAATATTTACGTGAATAAATAAAGTTCTTAAGAGTCTTCGAAAATTTTGAAATGATCGTTTTATGTAAAAGATTTTGAAGCAAAAATTTGCAATTTTTTCATATTGAATAATCTTAGAAAAAATTTTTTTAAAAAAGTTTGAAAAAATTTCTGAGTATTTCAAATATTTCTAAAATTTTCAAAGAAGAGACTAAAAGTAAAAAATTTTTTTTATTTTGTAGGAATTCAAAAATTCAGAAAATTTTTTCATAATTTTTAAGGAATCAAAAGGTTAGAAGATCTGACAATATTAAGTATCAGAATTTTATTAATATTTGCATTACAATTGTAAACGATTTTCTATTTTGAAAAATTAACTTGAAGAGAAAATTAAAAATAGTTTTTAAACATATTAAATGATTTCAAAAATTTTTAAAAATACGGTAGAAGATTTTTAAGCAAAATTCTAGAAATATTTAGTAGAATTGAAGAAATTCAACGAATAATTAATCTTCACAGGGTTTTTGGAAATGTATATTTTTAAAGATTAAAAAAAACTTTAAAGTCTTTAACAAGAATTTCTAAAGGGTAAAAAAAATAAATAAAATTTTTTTATAAAATTTCTAAGAGAACTTAGAAGATTATAAGACATAATATTAAATTTTTAACGATTTTTAAAATTTTGAAAAATATTTGAGTCAGTTCAAGAATTTTTCAGACATTTAAAACGTTTTTAATAGAACATCCTTTACAAAGACTAAATTTCTTCCTATTATTTTGTAAAATTCTATAAAATAAAAATTTTTTTAAAAATTTTATTTAGATTATCTCCTGGAGCTTCTGAAATATTAAAATGATTATCTGAATTAAAATATAAACTTTTTGTTTTAGCAAGTCTCAAAATTTATTTAAACTCGGATTAAAATGTTTAATAACTTTTAACAGAGAAATAGTTATCTGCTCAAGTATACAAAAGTTATATCAAATTTTTCAAATAATTGTTATTAAATTATTATTATTATCATTATTGTTATTATAAAATTATATTATTAGTGTAAAATTTATATTATTATAAATATTATTTTTTATTCTTTATGGATGGTATTGAAAATTTTTTGAATTGGTGAATTTTAATTAGAACTTACATTAGGCAACTTCAATATATTTTCAGCAGAAAATTTTTCTTTTTGTTTTGTTTTTTTAGAAAAAAATCTTGTTGCTTGAAAATTTATACGTTTCTGTTAAAAATTGATCACTTTTTGTGAAAATTGTTATTATTTTGTACACAATTCTTTTTTTTTGTAGAAAATTAATTTTTTTAAATGAAAATTTAATTAGGCCATTTTTCACTATAAATTTATTTCTTTTAGTTAAAAATTGCAATATTTGTTTGAATTTTTTTTTCATATTTTTTTTAGAAAATTAATCTGCTACCTTGAGAATTAATTTTGTTAATTAAAAATTTATTTTTTTCTATCAAAACTACTTTCTTAAACTAAAAGATGAGATATTTAATTTTCTTGATAATTAATTTACTAAATAATATTTTTTAGTTTAAAAATAAAATGTTTTCTTGAAATTATAACTGCTTCCTTAAAAATTATTTTCATTGGTTAAAAATGACCTATAAGTTGAAAATTTGTTGTTTTTTTTTTAAACAACTTAGTTATTAACTAAGTTAATTTAATTATTTCATTTTTATTCAAAAATTCATAATCTTTAGCTGATACGAAATGCAATTTCTGAAATGGAAAATTCACGAATTTAAATAATTCTAACAAATTCTTTATTTATTTATATATCAAAAATAAAATAACCAATTATTTTTATAGAAGATTTTTTTTTAGGTTTGTAGAGCTATTAAAATTATTGTTTAAATTTAAAATTACAATAATTAAGAAATATATATTTTTTAACTAAAAATGTTGCTTGAAAAAAGTTTTCTTAAAAGTAATGAGGAATTATCATCAGAAACTGGGTCTCGGTGCAAAGGTAGTGGCTAAGATGATCCGCAAAGGAACAGGCCAAAATAAAAAGCACAGGAAGATCTTCTTGAACGAAATCGCTCGGAGTAAGTTCAATTAGTGCCGGAGTAGCTGATGGCCCAGAAGAAGCAGATTGTCATCCACGGAGGATTCCTCTAGCTTCTAAGAAGATGATAGGTTTCGTCATAAACTGAAAATAATTGTGTCAATCGCAGAATTGATTGGAGGACCCTAAGGATAGGCCAATCTAATAGCAGTTGACTAAATAATATCAGGGAATAGAAACAGATGCTGTTTAACAGTCTGTTATAGCCAGGATCTTCAAAGTCACCTGAAAGAGGCTAAATTAGCCAAGAGTTTTCCAATAACCCAACACAGTGACGATCAGGCAAAGGCAATTAAACGGCATTGGTAAAGTCAATCGACTGGTTTTAACCTGGAGAAGCCTTTCCATGATTTGAAAATTGTCGCTTCTGTTAGCATTATTTGTTCGGACCTAATCTTCAAAATTTGGCTCATTACAGCTGTTAGCGAATTACATCCTTGCTTGTGAGCAAAGATCAAAGAGATCAAAAGCAAAGACCTTTCGAGACCAGTAAGTTCAAAGTCACCTGAAAGTGGCTAAATTAGCCGCGGGTTTTCCAATAACCCAACTCAGTGACGATCAGGCGAAGGCAATTAAACGGAATTAGAAAAGACAATCGGAAAGGTTTAACCTGTAGAAGTCTTTCCACGATTTTAAAATTATCGCTTCTGTTAGCATAATTTGTTCGGACCTAATCTTCCAAATTTGGCTCATTAAAGCTGTTAGCGAATTATATCCTTGCGTGTGAGCGAAGATCTAAGCTATAAAAAGCAAAGACCTCTCGAGACTAGTAAAGCTCCTGGGAGGATGAAAGATTATCGATGTCAAGGCAAGTAGTCAAGCTACGTAACTTGTAATAACTACAGAGCCAGGAGTGGTCGAGTTTCTTCAGAAGATCGACTGCAGGTCTCACTATGGCTGTACGAGGATCAATATGAAGATCCTCTCAAAAGCTCAAGTGACACCCGGAAACAGATGTCTCCCTTTCAGCCTAGACTTTATCCAGGTAACCTTTTACTACGCTGAAGGAGGATCTGCTATCTTGAGCAGACGCTTCACAACGGAATAAAGAGCTTTGGCCTTAATTGAAAAGTCTTGGGCTTTAAGGCAAAATTTAGAGGATTTAGTAACAAGAGGGGATCAGTCATTCATGATGATTCCGTCGAAAGCCCCTAGGGCAGTGTTTTATGTCAGAAGCGATATAAAATCTATTGGACTACAAAGGTATTTTAGGTTTAGGAGACAGGCGCCTACCTATGGTGATTTTTTTAGCGTGTCTACTATCAGGAATCACCATCTAAGGAATAGCAAAATCTGGTGGACTACTGCTGAGTAGTGCGGGGTTGTAAGAAAACCAACAGGAACAAGTCTTTGTAGATTACCTTTCAACTAAGTGTTTGATTTTACTGAATCAGTTTGACACACCAAAGTTCGTAACATCTAGATGTCGCGGGGTAATTTATTTTACCTTGTGTTCGATAAGTATAGGCTTAGTGTTCAAGAGATGTCGTGGCTAACAGAGCTCAAAAGAATGGAAATTGGGACTTATGAAGGAAACTATAACAAGATTTATTTTGTGCTTTATTTAAATAACCCTTTGAGGTTATATTTCCTAAAAGGGAAGAATCTCATGTTGAAGTGAGAAGGCAGAAATAATTTACAGCAGCAGTTCTCGGTTGGTACACAGATGGCTCTGAAGATTTTTTGGAAATAGGGAATGCAATCTGTAGGAAAAATCCCAGGATTCAGATAACAACATCACTAGGCTTATTCTCTACAGTTTTCCAGGCAGAAATTAATAACTATTAAAGCTTGTCTCAAGAAAATTCGTAAGCAAGCCAGACCAGTCGGAAGTTTCCTTCAAGACCTTCCTAAGGTTTCCGAAAAAACTAGGTCAGTCCAATCTGGGTTTCTGGCCATGCAGATATTAAATGGTAATAAGGAAGTAAATGCACTGGCTTCGGTGGTAGCTTCACAACCTCTGATAAACCCGGAATCATTCTAAAGTATCTCACAAACGTGAGCAAAAGTGGATTCGAAAAATTTCGTATCTGCGACATTAACTAAGAGGACCAATGGAATTTTGAAGATTTAAAGAAGGCAGATTAATATGGTAGTAGGGATGCTCACTGGATACTAAAAAAGACTGGTTTTGGGGCTGGAGTTGGTGGAGGAAACCCCGATAGAGTGCCGCTTCGAATGAAAACGCTTTTGTTTGTTGACATCTGTGTAATCACCGCACGCTATATCCGGTGGCGTTATATCCGAGTTTGACAGTGTATTCTAAAATCACAAAATTACTGGAAGTTTTGTGTTAACCTTCCCTAATCTATAAATTGAGTACATGTTCTGATTCGAAATTGGGACTTTTAGCTTTTAAAAATTGAAGGAGTCGATAGGTACAAATCTTCATTAGTCTCGGAAGTAGTTCTCGTTTTTAAAATCAGGAACTTCTTGCCACTCGATAATTTTTGTATTGCTGACCTTTATAATTATGAACTTTCTAGTTAAAAGTTCAACAATTTTTTTTTTAAATTCGTACCTTTTCCTTAAACATTAAACTATATAGATGCGAATGCTGCACTTGTAATTGTCTTTTCAATTTAACTGTTTGGTTTCAAAATTACCTATTTTGTCAAAAATTCATCTTTTTTGTTCAAAAATTCAACTTTTTTGTTAAATATTACCATTCTTTGATTGAAAATTCCTTTTTTGGCTAGAAAAGTTCTAGGTGCCAAATTCAGATCTCTTTTGTAGGTTGAAGATTTAACTATTTAGTTAAAAATGCAATTGTTTGTGATTTAAGTTATTTTTTGTTTGTTTGTTGAAATTCCGTAAATTTCTTGAATTCTGTGAATTCCTTGAATGCAGCTTATTAGTTGATTTCTGTTAATTCCTTGAATTCTGTGAATATTTTGAATTCTTTGAATTCTCTGAATATATTGAATTGCTTGCATTCCGTGAATTCCTTGAATTCCGTGACAACCTTAATTTCTGTGAATTCCTAGAATTCCCTAAATATCGTGAACATTGTCAATTCGGTGAATTCCTTGCATTCCCTGAATTTCTTGCATTCCTAGAATTCCGTGAATACCATGAATATCATGAATTCCGTAAGTTCCTTTAATTCCGTGAAGTCCTGTAGTTCTTTGAACTCCGCGAATGCTTTAAATCCCTCGTGTTCCGTGAATTACGTAAATATCTTGAATTCCGTCAGTCGTTTAAATTACGTAAATTCCTTGAATCCCTTGAATTTCATTAGTTGTTTGAATTTCGTGAATTTTTGAATTCCTTGAATTCCGTGAATTATTTAAATTGATTCAATCAGTGAATTCCACAAGTTTCTTGATGTCCGTGAATATCTTGAATTCAATGATGTGTTTGAATTACGTAAATTCCTTGAATACCTTGAATTTCAGGAATTCTTTTAATTTTGTGAATTCTTTAAATTCCTTGAATTTCACTAATTCCTTGAATTTTCTACGTTATTTAAATTAATTTAATCAGTGAGTTCACAGTGAAATCACTTGAATTATGTGACTATCGTTAATTTGGTGAATTTCTTGAATTCCCTAAGTATCCCGAATATGGTCAATTTGGTGAATTCCTTGAATGTCGCGAATTCCTTAAATGTTTGCACTTTATTGAATTCACTGAATTCTTTAAATTCCCTAAATTCCGTGAATTTCGTCATTTCTGTAAATTTATAGAATTCTGTCTGCTACTGGAATTCCGTTAATTGCGCGAATTAGTTGAATATCTTGAATTACGTGAATTCCTTGAATTCCTTGAATTCTGTGAATACTTTGAATTCTCTGAATCGCCTGAATTCCGTGAATTTCATCAATTACTTGAATTTCTTGGATTCTGCGAATTCCTTGAATTCCTTTAGTTTCTGGAATACCTTGAATTCCATACATCCATTGAGTTTCTCGAATAAATTAAATATCTTGAGTTGCGTGAATAAAGTAAATATTTTGAATTCCGTGAATTTAGTGAATTACATAAATATCTTTAATTCCGTGAATTCTTTGAATTACTTAAATTCCTTGAATCCCTTATATTCCATGAATTCTTTTAATTTCGTGAATTCTTTAAATTCCGTGAATTTCACTAATGCCTTGAATTCCCTTGCATTATTTAAATTGATTTGATCAGTGACTTTCGCAAGTTTGTTGATATCCGCTAATTTATTTAATTATGTGAATTTACTTAATTAATTGAATTCTGTGAATTCCTTGAATTCCCTAAACATCGTGAATATTGTCAATTCGGTGAATTCCTTGCATTCCGTGAATTTCTTGCATTCCTACATTTCCTTGAATACTAAGAATTCAATGAATGTTGTGAATTCTTTTAATCCCGTGAACTCCTTGAATTCCATGAATTTCTTCAATTACGTGAATTCCTTGAATTCTGTGAATTACTCGAATTCCTTGAAATTAGTTAAATACTTTATTTATGTAAATTTCTTGAATTCTGTGAACAGCTTGCATTCCTTGCACACCGTGAATTCTTTGAATTCTTTGAATTTCTTGAATTCCATCAATGACGTGAGCTCCATTTAATTCCTTGAATTCCTATAGTTCTTTGAACTCCGCGAATGCTTTCACTTTCTTGTGTCCCGTGAGTGAACTATAAATCTTGAATTCCGTGAATTCAGTGAATTACATAAATATCTTGAATCCCTTGAATCCCATTAATGATTTCAATTTCGTGAATTCTTTGAATTTCTTGAATTTCACTAATTCCTTGAATTCCCTGCATTATTTAAATTGATTTAATCAGTGACTTCCGCAAGTTTTTCGATATCCGTTAATTTATGTAATTATGTGAATTCAGTTAATTAATTGAATTCTGTGCCTTACCTGAACTCCTTGAATTCCCCGAATCCCGCGAATTCCTTGAATTCAGTGAATTACTCGAATTCCTTGAAATTAGTTAAATACTTTATTTATGTAAATTTCTTGAATTCTGTGAACAGCTTGCATTCCTTGCACACCGTGAATTCTTTGAATTCTTTGAATTTCTTGAATTCCATCAATGACGTGAGCTCCATTTAATTCCTTGAATTCCTATAGTTCTTTGAACTCCGCGAATGCTTTCACTTTCTTGTGTCCCGTGAGTGAACTATAAATCTTGAATTCCGTGAATTCAGTGAATTACATAAATATCTTGAATCCCTTGAATCCCATTAATGATTTCAATTTCGTGAATTCTTTGAATTTCTTGAATTTCACTAATTCCTTGAATTCCCTGCATTATTTAAATTGATTTAATCAGTGACTTCCGCAAGTTTTTCGATATCCGTTAATTTATGTAATTATGTGAATTCAGTTAATTATTTGAATTCTGTGTCTTACCTGAACTCCTTGAATTCCTCGAATTCCGCGAATTCCTTGAATTCTGTAAATATCTTTAATTCCTTGCATTCCTTTAATTCCGTCAATTCGTGCAGTTCTTTGAACTCCGCGAATGCTTTAAATTCCTTGTGTTCCGTGAATGAAGTAAATATTTCGAATTCCGTGAATTTAATAAATTACGCAATTATCTAAAATTCCGTGAATTGCTTGAATCCCTTGAATTCTATGCATTTTTTTACTTTTGTGAATTCCTTAAATTCCCTGAATTTCACTAATTCCTTGAATTACGCTAGTACCTTGAATTATTTAACTACCTTTAATTCGGGGGATTCCTCGAATTCCCTAAGTATCGTGAATATTGTCAATTCGGTGAATTCTTTGAATTCCGTAAATTCCATTAATCCAGTGAATTCCTTTAACCCCGTGAATTCATTGAATTCCGTGAATTTATTGAATTCCGTGAATTCATTGAATTCCGTGAATTCCTTAAATGCCCTGAATTCCTTCATTTCCTTGAATTTCTTGACTTCCGTGAATTCCTTGAATTCTATCAATTTATTGAATTCTGTGACTTTATTGAATTCACTGAATTCTTCATGTTCCTTAAATTCCGTGAATTTTGTAATTTAGGTGAATTTCTTGAATTATTTCTATTACTGTAATTCCTTAAATTGCGCGAATTACGTAAATATCTTGAATTACATGAATTCTTAGAATTCTTAAACTCCTTGAATTTCTCGAATTCCGTGAACTCCTTCATATCCGTGAACAACTTAAATTCTGTCACTACTTTAAATTCTCCGAATTCCCGGAATTCCGTGAATTTTGTCGATTCCTTAAATTCCTTGGATTTTGTGAATTCTTTAAATTTCTTAAATACCTCGAATTCCACAAAAATCCCTTGAGTTCCTTGAATAAAGTAAATATCTTGAATTCCGCGAATTCCGCGAATTACATGAATTCCTGGAATTCTTTAAATTCCATGAGATCCTTAAATTTCTTGAATTTCGTGAATTCCCTATATTCCTTGGATTCTGTGAATTCCTTGAATTCCTTGAATCCCTTGATAACCTTGAACCCCAAAAATCCTTAGAGTTCCTTGAATTAAGTAAATATCTTGATTTCCATGAATTCCTAAAATTTTGCGAATTTCCTAAATTCCTTGGATTTTGTGAATTCTTTAAATTTCTTGAATACCTTGAATTCCACAAATCCCTTGAGTTCCCTGAATAAAGTAAATATCTTGAATTCCGCGAATTCCGCGAATTGCATAAATTCCTGGAATTCTTTGAATTCCATGAGATCCTTAAATTTCTTGAATTTCGTGAATTCCTTAAATTCCTTGGATTCTGTGAATTCCTTAAATTCCTTGAATCTCTTGATAACCTTGAACCCCACAAATCCATTGAGTTCCTTGAATTAAGTAAATATCTTGATTTCCATGAATTCCTAAAATTTTGCGAATTTCTTAAATTCCTTGGATTTTGTGAATTCTTTAAATTTCTTGAATACCTTGAATTCCACAAATCCCTTGAGTTCCCTGAATAAAGTAAATATCTTGAATTCCGCGAATTCCGCGAATTACATAAATTCCTGGAATTCTTTGAATTCCATGAGATCCTTAAATTTCTTGAATTTCGTCAATTCCTTAAATTCCTTGGATTCTGTGGATTCCTTGAATTCCTTGAATCACTTGATAACCTTGAACCCCATAAATCCCTTGAGTTCCTTGAATTAAGTAAATATCTTGATTTCCATGAATTCCTAAAATTTTGCGAATTTCTTAAATTCTACGAATTCCTTGTATAGCATAGTTTTCTTTAGTTCCCTACATTATTTAAATTGATTAAACCCGTGAATTGCGCGAATTGCTTGATATCCGTCAATTCCTCGAATTCTGTGAATTGATTGAATTCATTGTATTCTTGGAATTTCCTGAATTCCGTGAGTTTCCTTCATTCCTTGAATTCCTGGGATTTTTCGAATTCCTTGAATTCCGCGAATTCTTTGAATTCCTCGAATTCCTTGAGTTCAGTTAATTACTTAATTTATGTGAATTCCTTGAATACTGTGAATATCTTGAATTCCTTGCATTTCATGAATTCATTGGATTCCTTGTGTTCCGTGAATGAAGTAAATAACTTGAATTCCGTGAATTCAGTGAATTACGTAAATGTCTTGAATTCCGTGATTTCTTTGAATTCTGTAAATTCTTTGAATCCCTTGAATTTCGTGAATTCTTTGAATTCCTTGAATTCCCAGTATTATTTAAATTTATTTAAACAGTGAATTCCGCAAGTTTCTGGATATCCGTGAATTTATTGAATTATGTGAATTCATTTAATTAATCCAGCTCTGTGAATTCGATTCCGTAAACTCCTTTAATCCCGTAAATTTCTTTAATTTCGTGAATTCTTTTAATGCCGTGAATTCCTAGAGTTCCTTGAACTCCGTGAATTTCTTAAATTCCGTCAATTCCTTGAATTCTGTGACTTAATGGAATTCACTGAATTCTTGAAATTCCCTGAATTCCGTAAATTTCGTCATTTCTGTGATTTTATGAATTCTGTCTATTACTGGAATTCCGTAAATTCCGCTAATTAAGTACATATCCTGAATTACGTGAATTCTTTGACTTCCTTAAACTCATTGAACTCCTCGAATTCCGCGAATTCCTTGATATCCATAAACAACTTGAATTCTGTGAATTCATTTCATTAATTGAATTCTTGTAATATTCTGAATTCCATGAGTCAATTCAATTCCGTGAATTCCTTGAATTCTGTGAATACTTTGAATTTTTTGAATTCCCTGAATTTCATCAATTACTTGAACTCCTTGAATTCTGTAAATTCCTTGAATTCCTTGAATTCTTTGAATACCTTGAATTCCGGGGAAACACGAATTTCTTGAATTTTGTGAATTGACTGAAATCATTGTGTTCTTGGAATCCCCTCAATTACGTGAGTTTCGTCAATTCTTTAGATTCCTTGAATTCTTTAAATTCCGTGAATTTTTTTAATTCCGTGATTTAACTAAATCCCTTGACTTCCTGGAATTCCGCGAATTTCTTGAATTCCTTGAGTTTTATGAATTCACCGAAATCCTTCGATTCCGTGAGTTCAAAACATTTTAAATTAACATATAAAACCAGAGAGTAATAATTACTATACCTGACTGGGTAAAATTTAAACTAGTTAATTATTAATTAATTTTTTTGTTGAAAGATTTAATATTTTTAATTCTTTCATTTGGTTGAGAATTCATCACGTTATTTATTTTGTTGAAAATTTGCATTTTTTGTTAAAAACTCAACTATTTTGTTGAAAGTTTCATTAATTTGTTAAAAATTTAAATATTTTTTTGTTTAAATTTGCCTCTCTGATATAACATCAATCTTTTTGGTTGAAAAGCAAAGTGCTTGTTTAAAAAATACTCTCTTTTACTTGAAGATTCAAAATATATTTTTTTAATTTCTTATTTTTTCATTTTTATTCAATTGTGCTAAATTTGAAATGCATTTGTCCATTTGTCTAAAAATTCATCTTTTTAGGTAGAAATTCAATAATTTTCTTGAAATACGGAAATGATATGTCAGCACCACCTTTGTGAATTCTTCCGTAAATATAAATAATGTTAGTTTTTTATTATTGACAAACCAATTTGTAAATAAGATATGAAATTGTCGGAGGTGAATTATAAGCCTTTTTAAACGTTTACCGGATTTCCTTCTCACTGTTATCATATGATTTAAGATCGTTCCAAAAAATTCTAAGATAAAATTGAGATTTTTAAGTATTTCAAAAAAATTGAATTATTTCAAGGAAATACGAATTTTTAATTAAAATTCCTGAGGAAATTTTAAATTATTTTTTAATTTGAGAAAAATTAATTTAAAAACAATTTAAAAATTGTCATCAGGAACAATCCTTCTTGGAATGTTATCGATATAGCTGTTTCAACCTCTTTTTTGAAAATTCTTTTCTTTTTAAAAATTAATTTTTTTTAAATAACACTTATTCTATTTTTGTTTAAAAACTTATTTTACAAATTAAAAATTTAAAAACTGTGTTAAAATTTAAAAAACTTTATCAAAATTCAAATGAAAGCTCTTTTGTTTTTATTTGAAAATCAATTTTTTTAATGAATATTTACACTTTTTTTCAACATCCTTTTTTGTTTAAAATAAAGTTATTTTAACTAAAAATTTAGCTGTTACATTTTTGGATAAAATTTTATTTTTATTAGTTGCAATTTTTCATTTTTAGTAGAAAACTAATCTTATTAATGCCAAAAGTTTCACTCTATTTGTTAAAAGTTCAAACAAAAATTATTGTTAACGTGGATTTTTATTCGGTCTTAATAAAACCTTTTTTTTAAGTTGTTATAAAAAAATTTAAATTTTTTTTTACGTTAAAGATAATTGATAAAAAGATGTTTCACTAAAAGAAATAAAAATTTTAACGAAATAGGGAGTAAAATTGGTATCGAAAATATGCCAATAAAAATTTTTTTGTAAAAAAGAATTCTAGCACAGAAGCAGATGACAAAAAGAAAATTTCAGGAGAGCCAAATAATATTCTGTAAAATCGAAATCACCATTTAAAAATAAATGCAAAGTTTTCTGCGAAAAAAGTGCAATTTTTTTCCGTTCTTTTTTTATTTTTTTATTTTTGTTTGGAAAAATTAACCAATTTCAAATTATTAATTTAAAAAATTATATGTACAAATTTTACTATTTTTGAAAATAATGTTTGGATAGAGACTGAAAATCTGTTATTTTTTTAATTTTTCAAAATAAAAAACATTAACTCCCGCGATATAGAAAGCTTAGTAAGATAACAAAAATTTTCATTTAAAGAATTATTATTTTTTAGAAAAAAAAAGATTTAGTGTTTATAAAAATAAGAAAATTTGTATGCTTCATTATAGATAATTAAAAATATTTTAATGAAATTTTGAAGAAAAACAGGTTTTAAATCTTCAAATTATATAATAAATTTTAAAAATATTTGTATTAAACTTGAGTAATAATTCCAAAGTTTAAAAAATGGTATAAATAGTTTTTTCTTTTTAGTTTTTTTAATTTACTTCAAGTTATAAATTTTTTTTTTAATACAAAAAGGAACTTAAAAAATTATAGATGCATAGGAGATCAAAAACGTTAAAGTGCCAAACTAATTTTAAAAAAATATTTTTGAGGAAGCAAAAGTTTAAAGTTAAATAAGGGGTATATTAAATAATAATTATCTTGTTAAGAATAATATCTTTAAATCTTGAAAAAATGAGAAAACTATAAACAACCAGGAATTCTATTAAAAACCGTGAAATTAAAAAAAAATTGAAATTTCGCAAATGAAATTTTTTAACCCCAGTTTGCTTGACATAAAATAGAATTACCTCTTAAATTTCAAATAAAATTAATTTTTAATTTTTTAGAAAATGATAATTCATAACATTATAATTTTGCAAAAAACTTCATAAAATCTTAAAAGTTAGTATGAATGTCAAGAGTAGTAATTTTCGTTTGACACGTTAGGAAATTATTTAAAAAATTTAAATTTGATTAAAAAATTTTCGTCGTGAAATCTTAAAAAGTTATTATTCTCTGGTATTAATGTCACAATTGACAAATCTTGAAAGTAATTTTTTTTTGAGGATTTGAATATTAGGGTGGTCAAAAAAAATTTGTTTTGAATTTTTATGCAAAACGCCGATTTTAAGGTAATTTAAAAAAAATTGTAATATTTAAAAATTTGGATCAAAATTTGAGCCAGTTAAAAATTTTTTCATTAATTTAAGAATTGTCGAAAATTTATCAAATATTTCTTGATTTTTTCCCAAATTCTAAAAGTACTAAACATCTTTAAAAAATACTTAAATTATTAATAATATTTTGCAAACTACTATAAAATAAATTTATTTTAAAAATATTATGAAATATTATGAAACTTTGAAAATAATTTTTGATTAACTTA
>JAAAKG020052578.1:0-13636 GCA_010014905.2 Druon quercuslanigerum
TAAAAAAATTACGTTTCGTCCCATGCAGTTGGAATTGTTGTTTGACCCTCAGCGTGTAGACATCTTGTATTTTACGCACCTAACCTGAAATACTAAATCAGAACCAAATTTCTGATTTTGTGATAAATCGACTAAACCGAAATGCCAAAAAAGAAAAATATTGTAAAAGATTTTATGATATGCATATCAGATTTAGATACATATATTTTTACACTATTTATAAATTAATTTTTATAAAATAATTGTGATAATAAAGTATATTTAATTTTTAGTTCTGTTTTTATATATATATTTCCGAAAATGTGTTACGATTTTGTTTAATTTCCTCCTTTTTTTCTTCTTCCGATCAAACCCTTTTCAAATTTCGCGCCATGCTAGATTACCAATCAGAGCCAATCAGATGACTGCCACATCAGTCGTATGTTTTCATGACTAATGATATAATATAAACATCACGATTAACTTTTCAGGCGGCCCTACAGTGCTTACATTTTCATAAAACGATGGTTTCGAATAAAATTATCGTACATCGTACATCACTCGTATGGTTAAACGGATCCTCATGTGGATCTCAATGTTCGCAAGGACAAGCGTGGCCCAAGACAATTGTTTTTAATGAAAATTAATTAATTTCTGGTCAGTTTCTCTTGCTCATAGTCCCGAATTTCACAAATATAATTTTATTTTCTATTGAAAGAAAGTTTAAAAGTACGTATTTTCATAACTGTGTCTAATTTTTACGCCGAATAGTTAAATTTTCAATTAGCGAAGATAAATTATGGACCAAAAATTAAATAGTTAAATTTCCAACAAAAAAAAACTGTGAGGAAATTTTGGTAGCAAATAATAGGATTTTGCGGTAATTTATGGAATTTGACCATATATAATTGGTTAAACTACCGTAAATTACCAAAAATTAGAGAAGTTTGTAGACATTTTTAAATTGAATTTTGTGTAAGTTATCCTTAGTTTCCATTAATTACCAAAAAAATTTCATAAATTTCCGGAAATTTATCAAAATGTTTTAAATTGAAGTCTGGGTAATATGTGGTAACTTACCATATTTACCAGTAAAGTTACCATAAATGAACGGAAAATTCCACAAATGTCTGGAAACTAATTAAAAAATTGAAATTGAATGTAGGGTAATTTATTGTAAGCTTCTATAAATTACCAGTTATATTACTATCAACTACCAATAAAGGTACATAAATTTCGAGAAATAAACAAAACTAAAATTAAATTTTGGGTAATTTATGGTAAGTTACCATCTTTACGTGTAAAATTATCAATAATGACCGAAAATTTCCATAAATTTCCGGAAGTTTAGTATTTTTGAAAAAATTGAATTGTGGACAATTTATGATAAATTTATAAACATAAACTTTTTATTAATACTGTCTTGTTCGACATAGATTAAAACCAATTATTGCATAAAATATATAATTTCTCATTAAAAAATGGAATAGGCGTATAAGAAAGATAAATTTTTAAGCAAAAGTGGAATACTTGAATTGTGAGGTAAAAAATAAATTTGAAAAAACGAATTATTAGGAAATTAGTTAAATTTTCCACCAAAAAAGCAAATCTTCAAATAAGCCAAAATATTAAAAATTATATTTTCTTTAAAAAGAAGAATTAATTTTCAGTCCAAAAAAACGAATTAAGAATAAAAAAGTTCAATTTTCAACTGGAGAAATGAACTTCCAATAAAAAATGTAAATATTCAACCAAAAATAGAATAGGTACACTAAACTCTCGCTTTTAGTCCGGTGTCAGTTCTACGAAGACGGAGAACGGGTTGACTGAAAGCGAGAGTTTGGTGTATACAGATTTTCAGTTTAAAAATTAATTTTTACGCATAGAAATGAATAGATATACATTTTCAACGAAATAGTTTTGAAAAACGCAAAACAAACGAATTTTCAACTTAAAAATATCAATCTTTAAACAAAATTTAAATACTTAAATGATGACGTAAAAAACTAATTTTCTAACAAAACGATTTTTTAACAAAGCTGTTAAATGTTTAGCCAAAGAAATTAATTAAAACCTAAAATATATAAATTTTTTAATAACACATGAAGTAGTGAAATTTTTAGTTAATTAATTTAAAAAAATTTTACCAAAATAGTTAAATTTTTAACCAACGAGATGCAATAGTTAATTTTTTAACCAAGAAGGTTCCATAAATTAGTGAAATTTTCAAATAATAAATACCACTTTAAAATTAAAAATAGGTTCATTTTCATTTAAACAAATTATTAAAAAATTTCCACAAAAGAGAAGAATGTTTAATAAAAAAAAGAATTTTTAACAAAGTACTTTAATTTTGAAGCAGTTTATTTTATACTACGTAACAAAATAAATGAATTTTTAACTAAAAAAGAAAATATTTTCAGCAAAACATGAAATATTTAAATAATATAATATAATAATAAAATAAATAATAATATGAGAAAAGATTTTATTATTAAATAAAAGCCAGTTGAATTCGAATTTAAAAAAAAACAAAGTTTAAATAAAAACATTTTGAAATTTTCAACCAAAGAAAATGAAGTTTTCACAAAAATTAAATTAATTTTAAAAGATGAACAAAAAATTTTCTGCCAAAAAAATAGTTCAATTTGAAATTAGATTATTGAATTTTTCACTAAAAAATCTGCCTACAGCTTCGCGCTTGATCATATATTTATTTTGTGCTTTGCGCTATCGATTATGCGCGCTTGGTCTTTGTATTTACCCCACATTTGTGCGCAGACCTTTTAAAATTAAAGGTAAAAGAATCGATAATTATAATTTGGTAATTCTGAATTTTCTTCTGTTAAAGCTCTTTTGGCTTCAACATACACTTTCTGATCACGTGTCTCGGGCGTTGCACTCGATTTTGTACAAAATCTGAACTTTTCTACATTATATTCAACATTTTATATCCAACGTATTGTGCTCTCATTTTTTGTTTCAAAAAATTATTATTTCCAAATTTGTAGCTCTTTTTTAATAATCAACTTTGGTTTATTCATTTTTTTCATAACTGGTGTTGTTTGTAAAAAAATCTTTTTTTTTTATTTCTTATTTCATTTTTTAAGATTAACACCAAAATTACGCTTTTGACCAAAAAATAGTTTATAACCAAATTTTTAATTTTCATTTTTTCCGTAGCTTGTTTCGTTTGTCCAAGAATTAAATTTTATTTGTTATTTTCAATTTTGTTTTTTACGAATAAAACAAAAACTACGCATCCTACCAAAAAATGATTTATAAAAAATTATTAGCTCATTTTTTGTATAACAACTTTTGTTTGATTATATTTTTTCTTAGCTTTTATTGTTTGTCCAAAAGTTTCATTTCTTCAATGTTTATAAATTGAATAAAATAATTGAAAAATAAAAGATTTTCAACAAATCATGTGATTCTTCAAATAAAAAAGATCAGTTTAGAACCAAAAATAAAACAAAAGCAAATAAAAGGCAAATTCAACTTCAAGTGAAGATATTATAATCCTCGATGCGGTACCTCACTAGCGAACTTATAATAAGTTCCAAGAACTAAAAAAATACGATTGATTAAAAAGAGCCAGAGATATCTTCATCTCCCTTTTACTAATCGCATTTTCTTAGTTCTTGGAACTTATTATAGGTTCGCTAGTGAGGTAACGCATCTAGGTTGGTAATATCTTTGCTTCAACCAATAAAATTTTTATCAAAAACAGTTGAATTCGACCATAGAAAAATAAGACGATTTTTCTCTAAAACAGTTACTTTTTTAATTTGAAAATATGGCATCTCACTCGCGAACCTATAACAAGTTTCAAGAACTAAGAAAATTTAATTAGTTAAAAGAAGATGGAGATACCTCTGTCTCTTTTTAACCAATAGAATTTTATTATTTCTTGGAACTTATTATAGGTTTACTAGTGAGGTGCGGCATCTAAGCTTATATCTTTGGTATTGATTAAGCAAAACTTTATTTTTGTAATATCTTCGTAATTAATAATAATTACTATCATTTTATTAAATAGTTCTTAAAAATTAAAAACTATTTTTCAAATACACTCATATAGGAAAAATAGTTTTCACTAGGATATTAGCAAAATAGGCAAAAATTTACCGAATCCCATGCATTTGGACCACCATTTTCCCCTTAGCACTCGACCAAGTGAAGCTGGCTGATGGTGGAACTGAAAATATCTAATTAGGTATTTTAAATGTGACGTCATCTGGCAAGATGTCTGCAAGCTGAGGGCCATGAATTATTACTAATCCCATTGGATGAAACATAATTTTGTTAATAATTTGGAAAAAAAATTTTTTTAAATAAGTGTATTCGGATATTATTTTTAATTTTTTAATAGTTATTCAATCGATAATAAAAGCGTTGCATAAAAATGTTGATTTTATTATTTAGGATTAAGGCGCGCCTTCAATGGAGCGTTTTTGAATTAATGCTTGAATTAATTCGACATATCGAGTTCGCATTTAGGTTCTTAACCAATCAGATTTGCCATAAACTAACAAAGTAAGAAGAAATGAATCCTATGAAAAATATTAATTTCACGATTAATTCCAAACAGGCCTCCGAGAAAAGGTACCCTTAATTAAATATTTGTTGAAAAATAAAAAAATAAAATGATACAAATAAACTTATTGTGAAAAATCATTTATTTCCCCAAGTTATTATAAAAATGAAGTTTCGTCACATGTATTGGGTATTGTTAGACGTACGGCGTAAATTTCAAATTAAAAAACTATATGTTTTGAAAAAAATCATACAGATTTATTGAATAATTTGTCTTTTATTTGTTTAATTTGAAATATTTTTTGGTTGAAATATTACCTAATACATTTTACTTTGTTTGTTAAAGATTCATCTCTTTTGTTTAAAATAAATTAGTTATGTGAAAAACAGTTTCTTTTTCGTTAAACATTGATGCATTTTTGGTTAAATATTCGCCTTTTCAGTTTAATAATCAACCATTTAGGTAAAAATAATTGTACTTTATTAAAAATCCGTCTCGTTTTTCTGGTAAATTAATCTCGATGCATTAATGTTTTTGGTCAAAAAATCATTTTTCGGTTAACAATTCGTTTTCATTTTTTGAAAATTGGTATTTTTAGTTGAAAATTCAACTATGTGTTTGAAAATTGAGCTTTTTTATGAAAACTATTTTTCTTGTTTGTTATTGAAAAAAAAAGATTTCTTCGTTTAAAAATTTAAATTATTGACAAAAAATACATTTTTTTGTTGCTAAAAATTAACATTTCAGTTTAAAGTTAATCTTATTTGTTAAAACTCATCAGTTTTTGTTAAAAGTTTAAGAATTTTGTTCAAGTCTTCTTTTTTAATTAAAAAATATTTTTTTAACTGTTGCAAATTCACTTCATTCGATGAAAATTCAAACATTTTATTAAAAGAAATTTTTTTATTGGAAAATTCTTTAGTTTTTGTTGAAAATTTATAAACATTGTACATATCACTCTATTTGTGGTTCCTAATTATTTTTTTAACTGAAAATTAAAATATTTCATTTTTTATTAACAATTAATTTTTTCAGATTTTTTTCATTAGGTTCAGTTGAAATTCTAAGTATTTTATCCAAATCTCCTTTTTTGGTTCAGAATTATTTTTTTACCTGTTAAAAATACAATTCATTCAATGAAAATTTAAACATTTTATTAAAATAATTTTTTTAATTTGAAAATTCTTTAGTTTTTGTTGAAAATTAGGTTTGGTTGAACATTTAAGTCTTTGTAAAAATCTCCTTATTTTTGGTTCCTAATTATTGTTTTAACTAAAAATTAAACTATTTCATTTTTTGTTACAAATTTATTTTTTAGTTTCAAAATTCATTTTTTTTAAATGCAAATTAAACTATTTTATTGACATTTTTTGTTAGAAAAACTAATTTTTAAACTTCAAAATTGAGTATATCATTTAAAATTTGACTTTTTTTATTAGATTCAACTGTTTTTTTATTAAATATTAAAATCTTCTGTTGCATTTTTCGAATATCAATTATTTAATTTTTCTTTGAAAATTCATGGATAAAATTTAACTATTTTAATAAAAAATTCGTTTGTTTTTCATTAATAATTATTTTTTTCAAAAGTAAATTTAACTAATCCATGTTTTGTTAAAGAAAATTATTTTTTAGTTCCAAATTTACCTATTTTATTATAAATAGAACTACATTGCAAATTAAATGAAGTTAATTATTTCATTAAAGAATAATCTTTTTTATCGAAAATTTAACGGTAGAACCTTTTTAGTTAAAAATTTAACTGTGGTTATTAATTGTTTTTTTTTCTATTAAAAATTAGGTTGTTTTACTACAAATTAAAAAATTCCATTCTTTGTTGACAATTATCTTTATTAATTGAAAATTAAACTATTTGCTTTAAAATTGATGTTTCTTATTTAAAAACTCTATTCTAAAAAATCTTCTTCAGGCTTGAAATTTGATCTTTATAGGCTAAAAATACAAACTACTTTTTTGAAAAATCAACTTTCTTGTTTATAAATTAACTTTTTTTTAAATTGAAAATTCGTATTTTGATTTTAAAATTCAATGGTTCTATTTAAAATTATATTATTTCTGTACAAAATGCAACTGTTTCTTTACAAACTAACTTTTTGGTTAAAAATTCAACTGTTTTGTAAAAAATTTGCATTTTTGGATTAAAAAATTAACAATCTAGTTTTAAAAATTGTCCTCTTTCGACTTCAAAACTTTCTTTGTTTAGTTAAAAATTATTCGGTTTTTTATTTACGATTTAAATATTCTATTGGAAATTCGCCTTTTGGTTGAATTCAACTGTTTTTGATTTTAAGTTCAAAAATTTAAGTGTTTTTTTTGGAAAGATTATTAATTTTTGCTAAAAAATTAACGAGTTTGTTTAAAATTGCTTTTCTTTTCAAGATTCATAATTTGTTTAAAAAAATTAATGTCTGTTTGATTATTATTTTTTCTCTGGTACAAAATATAATTGTTTCACAAAAAACTTAATTATTCCATTTTTCATTAAAAATTTATATTTTTTAACTGAAAATTCAACTATTAGTTCAAAAACTTATGTTTTTAGTTTCCAATTCATCTTATTGATTAAGAATTCAGCTGAATTTTATTCGTTAATTCACCTGTTTTATATTTTTCAATTGAAAAATGGAATAACTGGCATTTTTACTTTGTTTTATGAATAAACTATAAATTTTTATTATCAATTTGTATACAAACACCCATTTCTCATTAGTTAAATTTGAATTTTCGCGGAAACTCGGGCCCGAACAGATCTCGCCCTCTGGTGAGTGGTAAAGTCCCTACAAATGAGCCCGCCTTTCTCGCGCGTGCCCAGTCGAAATTTTCCTCGGCATCACTTTTTGTCTGCCATCTTCATTTCATTGTTCATTTCAAGATTTATTGAGATTCGTGTCGTGCATGATTTCAGTTTTCAGTGCATTTCAGTGCAAACGTCGAGTGAGGTTGGATTGTGACTAGCATTTTTTCTATCGTGAAAGTGGTGAAACTCGAAAAAGCCTAAATGAAGATGGTAGATAAAATCGAAATGAGCCTTGACGACATAATCAAGCAAAATAAGGGCAACAGACCTCGCGGAGGCGGAGGTCGCCGAGGAAGAGGTTCTGCCGGCGGAAGCGGCGTCGGCGGATCACCGCGTAGAGGTGCTCGAGGTAGCCAGAGGACTGGTGGTGGTGGCGTCATGCGAGGACGAAATCGTGGCGGCATCGGAAGAAGTGCTCTTCCGTATACAAGGGTGAGTCAAAGTTCAGTTAAAACCTCCAAAAATCCCGTTAAATGCCCATATTATGTTCCTATTTTCACCTCACTTGGACGCTCACTTTTCCCACAATTAGTCACGATTGTCAGCAGTGTGTGTTTTCCTAGGATTTTTAAAGAGTGAAAAATTGAATTTATTGTTTTCTAGAATCTAGAAATGCCTAGGGATCGATATAAAGTGTAAAAAATGATCTTGAATTCCGGTATTATGTTTTGACCAGTCCAGTTTCTCGTTTAGACGCTCATTTTTCCAAGAATTGAACGATTCTCAGCTTTTCACGTGTCGAGTCAATTTTTTGTAAACTATGATATTTTCAGTGGAATTTTGACTTTTCGGTTACGATTTTGCATTGTTTTTTAAAAATAAATTTGTAATAATACACCTAATAAATTTAGGAAAATATGTATATTTTCGTAGAATGTTTAAATAGTGAAACATAGAATTTATGGAAATTAATGTTTGGTAAAGTGTGGATATTTTTTCGGTTTTAATATACGTATTTGGCACGTTCAGAGCGTGGTCAAGACGTGTTTAGACGCGTTTTACGAATTCTTGGAATTGCAGTATAACCTAGAAATTCATTCGAAGAACGAAAAGTTTCTTTTCTATGAGTCAAACGAAATCTTTTTTATCAGGGTCAAGTTTTGTGTTGATAAGGCTGGATTGTTGATTTTCCCAAGTTTTGTTGACAATTTGTGTTTTTGGCTTAAAAGTTTAAGGGTTTTATTAAAAATTAAATGATTTTGTTAAAGAATAACCTTTTCTTTTTGAACATTTAATTGTAGGACATTTGGGATTAAAATTTATCTTTGGGTTTGATCATTGTTTTTTTAAAGAAAATTAACGAAAGATTTAACATTTCTATTTGTTAATTGAAAGTTGTACTATTTGTTTAAAAGTTTATAATTTTTAGTTGAAAATTACCCTTTTTTAAATTGCAAATTCGTATTTTGGCTTAAAAATTAAACGGGTTTAATGAAAATTAAACTGTAGAATCTTTTTGGTTAAAAATTTTTATCTTGCTGATAATGGTTTTTTTTTTGTAGAAAATTAATTTGTTCTACTACTAATCAAATTGTATTCTAAAAAATTGTCTTTTAACTTGAAATTTCATTTTTGTTTTGATGAAAATTATATTTTTTTGTTAGAAAATTAAATTTTTAGTTTAAAATTCAACTGTTTTGGTGAAAAATTAATTTTTTTGTTTAAAGTTAAACTACTATTTTTTAATGAGTAATTTTTTTTATTGAAAATATAACTACAGAATATTTTTTGTTAAAAAATCAACTACTTCCTTCTACATTGTTTTTCTAAAATTCATAATTTAAATTAGAAAAATATCTCTAGTTGATAATTGTTTTTTCTTTTGTAGAAAATTAAATTAAATTGTATTCTACAAAATTGTATTTTATTTTAAAATTTCATTTTTGTGGATTAAAAAATCAGTAATTTTATTTTTAACATCATTTTTCATGTTTAAAAATTAACTTTTTTTCATTGAATTTTCGTATTTTATCTTAAAAATTACACGGTTTTCATGAAAAGTATATTGTTTTGGTAAAAAAAATTAATTATTTTGTCAAAAAATGCAAATTGTTATTTTTGTGGAAATTAATTTGTTTATCTAATAACTTAATTCTTTCATTTTTGATTAAAAATTTATATTTTTTTTAATCTAAAATCTATATTTTGGTTAAAAAATTTAACGATTTTAATGAAAATTATATTTTTGGGTAGAAAATTACATTTTTAGTTTAACATTTAACTGTTTTGGTGAAAAATTAATTATTTTGTTGAAAGTTAAACTATTTTGTTAATCTTGTAGAAAATTGATTTATTTTACTACAAATTTAACCGTTTTTTTTGTTGTTGAAAATTGTTCTTTATACTTGGAAATTGAACTATTTGCTTGAAAAATTATGTTTATTATTTAAAAATTAAATTATTATGTACTTTTTAGGACGAAAATTCGTAATTTGGAATCGAAAAGCAATTTTTTGTTGTTGTGTGGAAAACTAATTCTATAATTAATTTTTTATTTTGTTGAATCTTAAACTATTTTGTTAATTGAGTAACTTTTTTCTTGAATATTTAATTACAGAATTTTTTTGTTACCAAATCAACTACTTTCTTCCATATTATTTTTTCTGAGATTAATAATTTCAGTTAGAAATTCATCTGTAGTTGATATATTTTCTTATTCCAGAAAATTAAATTGTATTCTACAAAATCGTATTTTAGTTAGAAATTTCATCTTTGTGGATTAAAATTTGAGCTATTTGGTAAAAAAATAATCTTTCTTATTTGGAAATTAATTGTTTTTGTTGGAAATTCGTTTTTTGCTTAAAAATGCAACGAATTAATTAAAAATTATATTATTTCGGTAGCAACATCAAGTGTTTTGTCCAGAATTTGCCTTTTGGCTTTGAAAAATCAACAATTTCGTTTGAAAAAACTTCTCATTTTACTCAAATTTTTCTTTTGTTAATTCAAATGTTTTTTATTTTTAGTTTTTAATAGAAAAATTTACCTATTTTTGTTAAAAATTATTCTTGTTTAAAGTGTAACTATTCGTTTAATTTTCTTTTTTTCTAAAATTTATAATTTGTGTTAAAAATTTATTTATTTTTGATAATTGTTTTATTTTTGTAAAAAAATTGATTTGTTTTGCTAAACATGTAACTATTTCATATGTTTTTTAATTGAAAATTCAACTACTTTTTAGGAAATTTATGTTTTATTAGTTAAAAATTAAAGTTTTCTAAAAAAAATCGTCTTTTTGGATTGTAGTATCAATTTTTGTTGGTGTAAAATTCAACTATTTAGTTACAAATTAACTTTTCTTTTAGAAAACTCATATTTTTAGTTTTTTTGTTTTTAAAATTCCTTAAATTTTTGGTTTAAAATCAAATTTTCTTAACTGAACATTAAACTATCTTTTGAAAAATGTTCTTATTTGCTGGAAAATTAAGTTTCTTTGTCGAAAAATTTTCTTTTTGGTTTTAAATTCAACTACTTTCTTGCAAATTAACTTTTTTTTTCAATTGAAAATTCAACAATTTAGTTGAGAATTAGCTTTTTGGTCGCTAATTTATTTTTTTGTTGTTGAAAACATATTTTTTAGTTGAACATTCGCCTGTTTGTTTGAAAATTCAACTATTTCATAAAAATGCTATTTTGTTAAAAAAATTTAATTATTTTATTGAAGTTTCATGTTTGAAAATTTTACAATATTGTTAGTCATTCGTTTTGTTCAAAATCGAACATATTTGGTGGAGCATTAACTTTTTTAAATTTTTTTTTGTTTTGAAAATTCAACTATTTGGTTGAAAATGTAACTATTTTCTTGAAAATACGTTTTATTTGAGGGTTAAAATTAACAATTTTTAACTGAAATTTGACTTATATTTTTGATTGAAAATTTGTGTTTCTTAATGAGAAATTCAACTGTTGAAAAACTTATTTTCTTTTGTGGAGAATTATTGGTTTGGTCTAAAAATCATCTTTTTTTTTGAAAATTTATTTTATTGAAAACTCAACAATTTTTTTAATTCATCCCTTTCGTTGAAATTTTAACTATTTGGGTAGAACTTTAACTTTTTTGTAGAAAATTAATATTTTGTTATTGAAAATTGAATTCAAATATTTCGTTTTTTTCAAACATTTTTTGTTTTGTTTTCAAAATTCGTCTTTTGCACCTTTTTAGTAGAAAATAAATATTTTTTGTTTTTAAAAATTGATATTATTTAGTTAAATATTCAGGGTTTTTTTGTGTGAAAAATTCAACTATTTCATTCAAAATGTAACTGCTTTTTTGAAAATTTAATTATTTATGAAAAAATTCAACAGTGTTAAAGTAATTCTTTTTTGTTGGGAATTCATTTTTGGTTCAAGCTATAACTGAAAATTTGACTTCTACTTTTGGTTGAAAATTGTTGTTTTTAATAGAAAAATCAATTATCTGTTTAAAAATTGATTTTTGTATAAGGAATTAATTTTTTTACCCTAAAATTAATCTGTTTTGTTTAAAATATAACTATTTGTTTGCAAATTAATTTTTTTAATAAAAAATTTCTATGTTTAGGTTTATTTTTTTTATAGTTTTGTTGAAAATTTATCGTTTTAGTTAAAAATACAACTATTTGGTTGAAAAACTAACTATTTTTTTTTAAATTTAATAATTTTTTTAGTCATATAGAAAATAATTTAGAAAAAAACCATAACATTAACTTTTTTGTAGAAAATTCATGTCTTTTTATTCAAAATTAAACTCAAATATTCCTTTTTTTTATATATATAAATATATATATTTGTAAATACATTTTATTGGTTTAAAAATTCATCTCTTTTAGTAGGACTTTCATCTGCTTTTTTTTCTGCTAAGAATGCAACTTTTTCATATAAAATTAATATTTTTTATTTTTGACCATTCAACTAATTCATCGAAAATGTAACTATTCTGCCGAAAGTTAATTATGTCGTTAAAAATTCAACAATTTGGATAAATTAATTATTTTTTGTTAAAAATGGAAAGACATTGAGAGGGTGTCTACATAAAATATAACTATTTGGTTGAAAATGCATTTTTTAACTGAAAATGAATGAATGTTTTTTTGCAATTGAACTGTTTGGTTGAAAATTTATTTTATTTGTATTTGATAATGCAAATATTTTGTTAAACATTCACGTACTTTTAATTTTGACGGTTAAAAATAAAACTAATTTGTTAAAAATTGAAATATTTTCTCAAAAATTCATATTATTGTTTAAAATTCATTTATTCGAGATAAATATTGATCAATCTAGTTTAAAATTAATTAGTTTGTTTAAAAATTTAACTATTCACTTAAAAGTGGTTCTTCTTTAATCGAAAATTAAAATTTTTGGTAAAAAATTATATATTTAATTTAAAATTTGTCTTTCTTGCTAGAAAATTAATTTTCTTGTTTACAAATCGATTTTTTGCTTCAATATTCGAGTATTGTAATTAAGTATTGATAATTTTAGTAATTAATTCATCTTTTTGGTTGAAAGTAAAACTATTTGGTTAAAGGTTAAATTTAATTTGTTTAAAAAATAAATCTTTTTTTTTTTGTTTAAGAATAATTTTTTTCACTGAAAACTTAACTATTCCATTTTGGATTGAAAAGTGATATTTTTTAGTTCGAAATTCAGCTGTTTGGTTAAAAATTGATCTTTTCCAGTTGCAAATGCAACTCTTTGATTGAGAATTAATGTATTTTCCTCAAAAATTGTCTTTTCGAATTTAAAATTCTTGAAATTTAAGGAAAATTCGTCGTTTTTTTTGTAGGTAGGAATTTCATATTTTTGATTAAAAATTGATCTTTTTTAGTTGAAAATTTAAGTTTTTGGTTGAGAATTCGTGAATTTTGTTACATTTTTTTCGATAGAAAATAATATTAATTCAGTTTTTTGGTTAAAAAATTTTAATGAAAAATAAATCTCTTTTTTTTTTGGAAATTAAACGGTTTTATTGAAAATTCCCTTTATTTTTTGGGGTTCAAAATTAAATAATAAGTAAACTTCTGGTTAAAATTGAACTGAAAATTCGTGTTTTTTGTTGTTGAAAATTAATTTAGTTTAGTTCAAAATTCTACTTTTGTGTCAAGACTTCTTCCATTTTGTTGAAAATTAAAGTTTTTGGTTGAGAAGTCTTGATTTTTGTTAAAAATTCGTTTTTTTTTGTAGTAAATTAATGTTTTTGTTTAAAAATTCGTTTTTTTTAGTTATAAAATCAACTTTTTCATTTAAAAATCTTGAAATTTAAGGAAAATTCGTCTTCTTTTTAGGTAGTATTTTCATATTTTTGATTAAAAATTGAT
>JAAAKG020052589.1:0-18288 GCA_010014905.2 Druon quercuslanigerum
ACCTTTTTTAGTTTTAAACATTTAATACCCAAGTTCCATTAATTATAAACATAACCCCCCCGGTTTAAATAGAACTCCCTCCTTCAAGATTTCTCCCCCCCCCCCCCCCCCTGAAGTTAGACTATTTTTCAAACCGCGCATTTTTTAATAGACTAATCCAATCTACCCCAAGATACTACCCCTAAATGCTAGACAAGTAATTCCAAAAAAAGTACATCTAAAGTTGTGAATGTAGTTGTTACTGTCAATGTAGTACAGTCAATTTAGATGTCAACTGTTTAAAAATACTTTTAAAGAAAAATGAGGTTTTAGTTTTTTTCTGTATCCGAAACATATTTTTTTTAGCAATATTTTATACCTCTAAATTCAGACCTCAGATTGCATTAAGGCCATAGAGGCCCGCCCTCCTCACTTATTTTTCAGACGATTTCAAGGTATTTCAAAGAATTTTCCAAGATTGGAGGGATTTTATAGGGTCTCCAATGATTGAAAAAGTATTTTAAAAAATTTGAGAGAATTTAAAGATATTTACAAATTTTCAAGGAATATAAAAGAATTTTGTATGAACAATTTCAAAATATTACAAAATCTTTCAAGGGTCTTTAAAGACTTTTTTAGGATTTAGAAATATTTGAAGGGGGTTCTTTAAAACCTTCAAAAATCAATTAAATAAAACGTAAAGGGACTCCTAGGCATTCAAAAGATTTAAAAAATTTTTAAGGAGTTTCAAGGATTTCAAAGATTTTAAAGGACTTAGACGGTATTTTGAAGAGAACTTTAATAAATAAGTTAAATTTATATTGAAGGGACTTTTAGTGATTTCTATTTATTTTAATGGGTTAAAACGATTTCCACAGATTTCAATGAAGTTTAAAGGATTTCAACGAATTTATAGAGGGAATAAAATAAAAATTATTTCAAGGATTTTCTACGGAATTCAACAATTTCAAGGAATATAAATAAGTAACTTACCAAATTGAAAAGAATATTATATATTTCTTTATTTTAGAAGATTCCGAAGAATTTCAAAAGATTAAAAAAATTTCAAGGAATGTGACAGAATTTTTTAGGGTTTTAAATATTTCAAGGAATTTAAAAGAATTTCGCAAGATTTAAGGGTTTTTATAGGAAATCCAGTTATCTTAAACGAATTCCGGGATTTTAAAGGATTTTTCAAGATTTCTAAAGTTTTTAAGCTCATTTTTAAGGAATTTTTTTAGAAACCAACTAAAATTTCGAGCAATTTAAAAGGTGTTAAAAATTTCCAGGAATTTAAACGGTTGTTTTATAGAGTACTTTAATCTTAGCGGACTTTAAAAACTTCCTGGGGTACTTTTGGGAATATAATCGAATATATTACAGGCAATTTCAACAATTTCAAGGGGTGTGAAGGGAATTTCAAAGGATTCGAAAGATTTTAAGTTATTTTTTGTTGAGTGTTCTAAATATTTCAAGGAATTTAAAAAGAATTTCATAAGGCTCAAGGGATTTTGTAGGCCCTCCAAGTGTTTCAAAGATTTTATGGGATTTTTCCAATTCCAAAGCATTTGTATTATACATAACTTTAGGGATTAAATTTAATTTATTTTATTTTCAAGGAATTTAAAATTACTTCTAAAGATTTATAACTTTTTCAAATATTTAAAGTATTTTAAGGGTTAAACGATTCTAAGGGTTTTCTACGGATTTTAGCGGATTTAAAAGATTTTAATGGATTTATAAATGTTGCCAGAGGTATCACATTTTTCCTTTTAACATCAATTCTTTCAATATTTTTGTATCTTTTATTTCAATTCTAATTATCTCTTAATCGTTTTCTTTCGCGATAAAATATGAAAAATGCATGGTAGGATAATCATGATAGGTCAGCACTAACTTTCCTATAATATTTTATCGTAAAGCTCAGTTTTTTCTGATACTTAATTTTTTTTAGAGTTTTTTGAAAATACTAAATATTTTTATTAAAAAGGACTTGACAGAATTTAAGTCAGTTCTCAACCGGCCAATAACTCACGGCTTCTTTTTGTACAATCTCAGGCCTGCCAAAATTTATTGTCGATAACTTATCTGACCTCGATTGTTTTAACTTTTATTTTCCAAGCACTGCAAATGACCATTTCTAGAATAGGCAAAAGACGCATATCTAAAAAAATAAAATTTAAACAAATGCAAACGGCGAAATAAATTAAATTTCCGGCAAGCAGGTGCCTTCCACTTTCCCCAATTAGCATTTACTTAAAAAAAAAGAATATTTTCCGCCCCTTGCAGATTGCACATAAGATCATAGGAAATATGATATCTAAGATGTGAGAAGAACCCCCTAACTCTCATGGGATATCCCCTCATTCGGAAATTGCAAATATCTGGTCTGGGACTTTGATTTTCGGGAGACTGAGTGCAGATGGTCCTGCATTGTGATACAGGCGCGTGCCGAGTGTCGGAAATCGGGATGGTGTACCGCCTTGGGTGTACCTATCGCCTTGGCTGTACCAACACGACAGGGAAGCCCGCGAAAATGTTCCCTGCACATATACTTCGTATGGGATCTATGGTCCTTTGAGGCACGTGTGTTTCTTCATCCGACACATATGAGACTTCCGCACAGGTATGCGCCGGGTGGAGTAATATATGGTGTTGCTATATTGACAGGGGTTGGAGAGTAAGGGGCCACTTACGTAATACCTGCCTACGGTTCCAATTTGTGGTACCCTTATCCCCTATATTGTGTGATCCAAAATTTCCATGGCAACCGTGTTAACAAATTAAAGTTTAATTAATTGTTATTTAAACAATAAAAAAAACTGTTACAGGGTTTCTACCTGATCGGAACATCGGGAAACCCTGTCATCACCAGGAATTTTATTTGAGAAAAAAGAACTAGGAAATTACAAGGAATTTTCGTACAGGGAATAGAGAAGAAATATGAAAATAAATTTCGTAAGGAATTAAAATTATACTGACTTCAACATGGATTTTTCGAAAAGAATTATAATTCTTAATTAGGGACAGGGAATTTACTTTAGAACAGGATATTTCGTTAAGAATTTTTGACGTGGAACATGGGTTTTTGCAAAGAATTTTAATTGTGATTAAGAAGAAAGAGTTTTTAAACATTTGTGTTCTAAGTCAGAATTTGGAAAAATTTGAAACTTTCTTCTTCCAAGGCAGTTTATGTATTTCTGCATTATAATAGAAATTTTTGGAAATAAGTATTGTGACTATAATTTCGAATCAACAAAAATGTTTTGTTGGTGTTATAGCAATCAGAGTTTGTTGTTACCACGAAATTTTGGTTATTTAAACAAAACTTTTGTTGACTCAACGAAGGCTCCATTTTCGTGGAACTGACCAGAAAAAAATCGTTACATAAGTATATTACAAAATCAAAATTCAGAACAAAGGTGGCCGATGGACAGAAAAACTGGGCAATGACAGTAAAATTATTGTTGATCGGTTTTCTTTACTACGTTTCAGTAGAAAAAGCTATATTCACTTTAGACTAAGAAAATATTTTTGGTTAATTCGGACAACAAAAATGTTTGATAGCTATAGAAGCAACCACATTTAAATTATAAAAAAGCTTTTAGTGAAAAATAAAAAATATGGTTGATTTAATAAGTTGCTTCAATAAAAGTTTTGTTGAAATAACCAACATTTGGTCGAAAGAACGAAAACATTATGTTGCTTCTGTGGTGTTGTATTATTCAGTTTATGCGCTTTTCAAATGTGAAATCATTCTGTTTGCTTTAGCTTTCAAATCATTTCATTTTAATGACTTTAAAAAAATGTTTGAAAATTACCTATCAACTAAAATTTTTTAGTTGTACAAAAATTGATGGAGATAATGAAGAATACATTCACACAAGCCTGCCCCATATTTTAATCCTCAATTTAAGATAAGGGTGTTATAATAATAAGGGTGTTCTCGAATATCCTTTTCTATCTGAACAAAATAAAATTTGCATAAAAATCGACGCTTAAAGTATATTAACATTGGTTTCTGACACGCGTCGATTCAATAAGATACTTAAGCAACCTTCCGATACAGGTAGACATCTAGGTACCTGGAACATGGATATATAGATTGAATAAAAATCAGAGCATGGATTCATAAATTAAAAAATGATTTACAGGTCTTTATCGTTGCTTAACACCTAGTCTTAATCCAGATTTATTATGGGAGATTCCCCTTCAATGATAAATTACGGAAATTGAACCCTTCAGTTTACAACGGATTCAACCCATGAATCTTCCCTATCACAGAAAAAAGTGAGTTTAATCTTTACCTGTATTTCATGGTAAAGATTACCTGCAACAAAAATTACCTCAGGTTGGTAATCGTTACCGTGACATCTCGGGTATTCTTCTGCGTTTACCCACCTTGTGAGGGCAATTTTTAATGTTTCCGTCAAGGTATGGGTAGTTTGACTTCCTCTGTTAAAAAAAAGCCTCTTGATCGCTTTCCAAACAACAAAAAACGAAGTAAACTGTCAATTAATGTATTATTCCTGCGTACAATACCAGTTACTTCCAAGTCACGATTAATATAAACTGTTTACTCGTGCGAACGGGAAATTGTAGACAGTTTACATCATATTAAGGGTAATATTCATCTTTTTCCTGTTCCAACTGGTAAAAATACAAAATTACCGGCAACAAAATTTACTCCTAGTTTTTGCTGTGATATGAAAAATAAGTTTTTACAGATAATTAATATTCATTTAGGCTGCGTCTAGTCGTCCCGAAAAATTGGTGGAGCTAGAAAAGAGAATGGGGAACACTGATTTCGTTTTAACTAACGTAATTTAAAGTGACAAGAAAAACCTAGAAATCAGTGAAAATTCAGAAAATTTTATTAGTCAGGGAATTAAAAAAAAAAATTCAACATAGTCAGTAAATTTCTATAAGCTGCCATTTAAATAACTGTTAAAGATAGTACATTTGAAATTGCTTTATTCTGTTTTAAAAAATTCTACTTTAAAACTGTTTCGAGATTAATATTTTGATATTTGAACATTAATGGTCAGGGAAATTGAAAAATTAGTTAGAGAATAACTAGGGAATTTTGAAAATGAAGTTTTCCGGCCACCCTACTGATATAATCTTCTTGTTAGAAATTTAGTTGCATTTGATTTCAATTTTTCGCAGTTACTTCTTCCTGAAAATTATATTTTTAGTCAAAACATTTATTATTTGGTCGAAAAGTCAACGATTTTGGTAGAAAATTAAGTTTTTGTTAAAAATTCAACTGAAACCTTTCTTTCAACTCTTGTTGAAAATTCGTCTTTTTGATTTAAAAGTTCATCTGTTTAAGGAGAAATTTCATTTTTTATATAAAAATGCAACTGTTTAGTTGACAATTAATCTTCTTTAGTTGAAAACTAGTTTTTTTTGTGCAAAAATTAATTTTCTTAATTCAAAACTTAAGTAACTAGTTAAAGATTCATGATTTTAGTTTATAATCTATCTCTTTCGTTGAAGGTTTAACTTTTTTGAAATTTCCGCTTTTAGGGTTAAAATGAAACTGTTTGATTGAAATTTGACTTCTTCTTTGAAGATTCATATTTTCGGATTTACAATTGAACTGTTTTACAGAAAACTCATATTTTTGATTGAAAACTCAACTACTTCGTTATAAATCCAACTAGTTTCTTAAAAATTTAATTATTTTCTTGCAAAATTTAAGTATTTAACCATTTAACTATTTTGTTTAATTTTTTCTGAACATCAACTATTACATTTTTTATTTCGAATTTACCTATTCATAGAAAATTCAACTGTCTTCTAAAAAATTCGTTTCTTTTTGGTTTACAAAATTTAACTATTTAGTTGAAAATGTTACTGTTTTTTTTATTAAGGTTTAATCTGTTATGATCTAAAATTCGATTGTTGATTGAAAATTTACCTTTGCATGTAGAAGAGTAAAGTAGTTGGTTAAAGATGCAAATATTTTGTTGAAAATTCAAATATTTTGTTTAAATGTGATCTTTTTTAATCGAAAGTTCAAATATCTTGTTGATCAATCATCTATTTTGACAGAAAATTTGTTCTTTTGGATTGAAAAGTCATGTTTTTTTTATTGAAATTTCAACATTCGTCTACAAAATCAACTGTTTGGTAGAAGTTTATTCTTATTTGTTTAAAAATTGGATGATTTAGTTGGAAGTTTATCTTTGCAAGATAAAAAATCAACATTTTGTTTAAAATTTTAACTCTTTGATTGGAAATTTATTTATTTTGTTGAAGATTTAACTGCTTTGTTAAAAATTCATCTTTTTGGTCAAAATTTTTATTCAACTGGTTTGTTTAAAATTAGTCCTTTTGGATTAACAATTTATTTGTTGTGATAAAAATGTCTTATTTTTTGTTCAAAAAAAACAAATAGTTAAAAAATTTTCTTAATTAAATCTAAAATTGTCTTATTTGGCTTATAAAAGATCTCTAAATATTAATGGCCAGGGAAAATGAACAATTGGTCAATAAAAAATCAGGGAACAGTTAGTGAATTTTGAAAATAAAGTTATGCTGCTGCCCTGGATAAACAGAAGATTTCCCTTATAATGAACAAGTATCTGTATTTTCAACTTCCTAAACAAATTTGCAGCTTAAGCTTTAATATGACAATTTTAGTCCAACGAACTCTGACATCTGCTGTCAGTGACAATGTTTGACAGTTAATCGCTTAGGGGTGAAAGTAATAATGAAGAAGAAAAATAAGTAGAAGGTGGCTATAATCTCGGTTTCTGTGTATAATAATGTATGAGTGCGAAGAAAATTGCACAAGCAAACGAGCGACCCCCTCCGCGAGCACCCTGAGCCCCCAGGTCGCGACTAACGTACTTATTGACTTATGTCCTCAGGACGGGATCAGCTGTCGGTTGACTTAATCGGCCCCCTGTATAAAGTTTCTTTGAGCTCACGAGGGGTGGTTTCTTCGCACATGATTGTTCCACGCTCGAGAGGGTGTACTCCTACAAAGCTGGCTCGAGCCACCAAGAAACCAAAATACCCCCCATCGTATCTCATACGTCTGGTACGGGGTACCAGTACCGTATATTCTAAATCTTGCACCACAATCTCAAAACTCACCGAAAATCTCAATCAGTAAGATTATTTAAACCACAGCAACAACAAATTCCACACTATTTCCTGGTTTTCCCGTTCAAAATTACATTTTTACAAGTTGATTTTGAAGCGTTTATAATAACGATTATTTAATACTAATTGCTTTATTATATACATTTTGAAAACAATTTAACAATCAAGAACTCTAAGGTAACATGAATAATGTTAATGATTGTAAAAGTGATTTCAGATTTCACAGCCCAAAATTCTCACAAAATAGGGGAAATACTGTTGCGAAGTACAATGGTTGTATTCACTATGGATGTGTTTATTTGTGGTCATTTTATGAATACTTGGCTTTCTTATAGGTATAAAATACATTTGCTTAACCATACAGGGAGGTTTTTCAATAAAAAATTAAAAGATTTGTTACGTGTCTTATTATGACGAATCACTTTTTAGCTTAAGGTACTGTTAGATTCTAAATTGAAAAAACTCCTTATTTAAACAATGTATAATTTTTTGTCAATCTTTATAAGTCGCTATTGATTGATCATGAAATTAATATCAGCGAAGATTCTTCAATAGGTCAATCGACGCGACTTTAAAGCGCCAACAATTGCATAGAATATAAATATTCTATTATATTTCCAATGTTAACAAAGTGTTCTTTATATAAACAACATAAACGATATATTTTGAAAAATTATAAATAGGAATTGCTAGATTATAAGAGGTCCATGATAGGTTCTCCAATGGCTCAACCGATGCGTCTCGAAAACGCAAACAAATACATCATAAATACAGTCCTTTTTTATTCCTATAATACTAAAAGAGTTGTCCATATATAAACAAGATATACAGTATATTAAAAAAAAAATGAACTGGTATTGATATATCACGAGAGGACATGTAAAGTCTTCAATAGTTTATTCAACGGTTTCGAAGAGTCGAAGAATAAACCCTTTTTTTAAATTTCATCAGTCAGTACTAGTTGGTCATAAAAGATATCTCATTTTTTTACATTTCTAAACGCAAAAAAAATTCTTTTAACAGGCCGATCTAGCTCAAAATTCGATCAGACTTCGAAATCAATTGGGGCTACAATTCTTGACCGTTGCTCTTTTGCTTTTCGATATATGATATGCAGAAAAATGGTAAATACACACACACATATACACATACATACGGAAATAAAATTTTTTTTTCGAGTTTCTAGGTAAACTCTGTCTAAATACGTCTGGAGAACCCCATCTTTAGTATTCTTTCCAATATTTTTGAAAAGTTTCTGCTTATGTAAGAAAGAACCCTATCAGATGTATGCAAATTTCGTCCCCGAGAGATTTTTCAACATCAACTACGTAGAACCTAGCTGATTTGAAATGGATGGAAAAATGGTCAGGAAAAATGAAAAATTGGTCAGGGAAAAGTCAGGTAATTTTGAAAATGAATTTTTCCAGCCGTCCTGATATAAAAACCAGGTTGAAACACGCGATATCGAATTCGCAGCTAGTTTAGCATATTCCTAATCTTTTTCATGATTGTTGCAGTTTTTTTGCAATTTTGAAAGCGATCTTTAATAATGCACTGAATTTGGCGCAAGTTGCACCCTTGGGGCGATTAGAATGGGTGGTGACTTGTTGAGTCTAAGGGGTAGCTCAGCTGCTATTTCTGCCGTGAAAACTGGTGACTGGGGTCGGAGACCCATGCACAGCTGCTAGATCGCACACTTATATATCGACTTCTTACGCGAGTCAACATATACCCAATTTATTATGCAACGATTTCATATATTGGAGTTTTATCGACCTGCTTCCGATTCTTTCATTGGTGGAACTGTTGACCCCCCTCGTTGCTCTTTTTCAACAATCTGGATATCTTTTCTATTTCCTTTTGAGGGTTATCGATATAGTATCAACTCTCACACCGGAATAACTCTTCTTGACCTGGACCAACATGACGGTGACGTATCTGAGAGAGTGTCACCCTACCTAGTCGGAAGACGGATTTTAATCCTTGAGAGTTGAAACATCTGGTCCCAGCCCCCTTGGGGTTTTAATTTTTTACATCTTTCAGCTGATTTTTTTAATACTGAAACTATTTTTTTAATTACCTAAAATTTTACTCGTTTAAGACGTTAAAGTGGAAGCTTTGCATGCTTCTTAATTGAATTTTTTAAAATTAAATTCCGTTCAACTGAAAAATTATCAATGCTACTGTCTTTCTCTGCATGTCTTCAAATACACATCCTTCTCTACTGAATTGTGTAGACTTTCATATTAATATGTATATTATTTGCAGTTGTGAGAGGTAACACTTCGGGATTTTTAATTTTAAAGGTTTTTTTGACAAAATCTCAGACCTCTGACCTTTTACCTTTTATATTTTCTTCCTGTCCTTTGACATCGCCTTTGCGGTACGATATCTGAACTAAAATATTTTACCTTTGACTCTTGACCTATGATCTTTCACGATTGATCTATGATGTATGACTTATATCCTTGACCATTCATCTCTCACCTTTGACATATGATCTATGACCTATAAATTTTCATCTTTGACTTTTAATATAATCTCTGACCTGAGAACTTTCATATTCGACCTCTAATCGAGTACGTTTGACTTTTTACCAATCGTAAATTTTAAAAAAGAACATGGTTTTTTGCACATTTTCCAAGAATTATAAATTTTGAATTTTGTATAATTTATTATTGTCCACGAGCAAAAACTATACATACAAAAAATTCGCCATAAATTTTGAATTCATAGGAATTTTTAAAGTTTTTTAAAGATTTAAATCTTCAAATAAAAAAAAAATAACGGAAGTTATTAATCTGTTTGATTTTTTTTTCACTTTGATCATGCAAACCCACACATTTTTCCTCCTCAGCTCAAACGATTCGATTAATTTGATCATTTTACTCTGTCCTACTGTATCAACCCTGTATTTTTAAAATATAAAGTTAGGTACCGTACTTAAATTACGTAACAGCTCAAGGGGGAGGGAGGAGTCAAGAGATTTTGTTAAAATTTTGTTACGATGTGTGTGTGTGTGGGGGGGGGGTTATTATTTAACCCCCTGGGGGTTATTATTCGGTTAAAAATTGATGTAATATGTTGAAATTGCATCTTTTTTGATAGAAAAGTAATCTTCTTGGTTGGAAATTCAACTATTTTATTAGAAATGTATGTATTTTGAAAAAAAATCTTTATGGTTGAAAATGTATTCATGTACGTGATTTTGGGAAATTCGTAAATTAAACAGTAACCTAAATTAATTATGCAGAAATTTATTCAAAATTTAACTTTCATAACTGTCAAACTGAATAAATTTTATATTTTAATTTTTATTTGTAACGGTGAAATGGTTTAGAATAATAGTTTAAAATTCAGATCTAGTCTTTTTTGGATCATAATTCAACTATTGTTTTTAAATTTTGTCTTTTAATTTAAAAGTTCATTTACTTTAATAGAAATTGCATCATCCTTAGAAAAAACGCAACTGTTTTGTTAAAAATTCAAAAATTTTTTAAAAATACTTTTTGGTTGAAAATTTAACTGTTTTGTTAAAAATTCTAGTATCTTCTCAAAAAATTGAATTTTTATTAAAAATTATAGTTTTATGTAGAAAAGTCAAATAAAAATATTGTTTTGATACAAATTCAACTATTTTTTTTAAATGTTGTGTTTTTATTTCTAAAATTCATCTATTTTAGTCAAAACTGTGTCTTTCTTGCATAAAAATGCAACTGTTTGGTTAAAAATGCAAAAATTTGGTTTAAAAAGTCATCCGTTTTGGTTAAAAATTTAATTGTTTAGTTAAAAATTCAACTATTTTGTAGAAAATTGACTTGTTCAAAATTCATATTTTTGGATAAAAATGCAATTGTTTTTTTGAAAAATCAACAATTTTGTTAAAAAGTCATCCTTTTAATTGAAAACTCAAATGTTTTGTTGAAAATTGATCTATTTAATAGAAAACCTAATTGTCTGAAATTCATATTTTGTTTTTGATAATACAACCGTAATCTTTTTTATTTTAAAACTTAAGTTTTTTTTTAAAGTTTGTCCTTTTGGTTTAAAAATTCTTCTGTTTTTTCAGAAATTTCACCTTTTTGGGATAAAAATGCAACTGTTTTGGTGAAAATCAAACAAATTTGTTAAAAAGTCATCCTTTTAATCGAAAACTCAAATGTTTTTATAAAAATTAAACCTTTTCATAGAAAACTTAATTGTTTCAAACAACTTGTCCTTAATTTGGATAAAAATGCAACTCCTTGTTTAAAAATTCATCAATTTTGTTAGTCATCCCTTTTTGTTCCAAATTTATCTGTTGTATTGAAAATTTGTTTTTTCGGGTTGAAAATTTTTGTAACAAACTTACTTCTTGTTTGAAACTTATATTTTAATGTGGAAAAGTCAAACTACATATTTTTTGTATGGAAATTCAAATATATTTTTTGAAATTTTGTTTTTTCAATTTCAAGCTTTATCTGTTTTAGTAAACATTTCATCTTTCTTGTATGAAAATTCAACTGTTTGGTTGACAATTATTCTTCTTTGCTGGACAATTTAACTATTTTGTTTGCACCAATAGGTTGAGACATCATTTTTTGTTAAAGATTTATATTTTTAGTCGAAAATTTATCTCTTTGGTTGATTGTTTAACTATTCTCTTGAAAACTGATCCTTTTACTTCAAAAGTTAACTGCGTGGGTAACAAATATACTACTTTGTTGAGACATTTCTTTAATAGAGATTAATCTCTTGGGTGAAAATTTAAAACATTTTCTTTATAGTTGAAAATTCAATTTTTGTACCGAAAATTCGTCTTTTGGCTTAAAGATTCAACAATTTTAGGTTTAATTTTTCTTTCTTTCGTGACTAAAAATACTTATTTCTTAAAATTAATTATTTTTTAAAGATGCATTTATTTTTTTCAAAATTCAAGTATTTAGTTCAAAAGTATCTGTTATGGAAGAAAATTTAGTTTGTTTCTAAAACAAATAAATAAAATTGAAATTTGTATTTTGTATCTGAAATATTGTTTGATTCCATTTATAAAATATCCTATCTTAAAAATATCACCTGATTAAAATGGTGGTATTTCAATGTCAATGGCCAGGAAGAATGAAAAAATGTTCAAAGAAAAATCGTAGAATTTTGAAAATGCTGTTTTAACCCTGCAAAACTTGTTTTAATACAGAAAATTTTCATTCGTCTCAAGCCTCAAGGGGGGAGGTAAAAATATTTTGTCGCGGTTCGTTTCCTGGGGGAGGGAGGGAGGTTCTTGGAGAGGGCCGATAATCCGTTACGTAATTTAAGTGCGGACCCTTAGCATTTTACAACTTTGAATAGCAAACTTAAACTTTATTTTTTTAAAGTATTATTTCTTTTATTACTGAATTATCGAACTTTCTTCCCACGATTTATCGTTTCATTTTCGAACCCTCGTTGCTCATGCGGTAGTCCCCATTTGATGTGACCACATTTCACGGGCAAATAAACAAGGCCCAAAGGTTAAAATTTCCAGAAAAGTGGGATCTTGCGGGATCTTTGGAAAATTGCCATTTTCCTCGATTACCTTCAAATGTGATTCGCTTTGAGTTGCATAAGGGAACTTTATGGCCCTCTTTATTGCTCCTATTGCAGACGTCCTTCCTCTTCGTTAAACACTCTGAATGAAATCGGTACTAAAATCCTGATTCACCTTTAGATCACAATTCATTCTTTTTTTATTTTTCCTGCACAATAACACAGGAAAAACAAAAGGTAAAAAGCGTTTCATTCTCAGCATGCAAAAAAAAACTGAAGATCGGCAAGAGTAAAACAAAAAAATCACTAATTTTTTATTTACCCCTATCGATCTTCATTTTTTGTTGGAAGCCGAGATAACCCCAACATTTTTGCCTGAAACGTTTTTTACATGGTGAATATTTATTTGTTTAATTGTACATAACTTAGTTCGGTAGATCGAGGATATTACTGCATTTATATTCAAAAATGAGACGAACTATAAGGTACACATTCAAGCTAGGAAAGCAAATTCTGTATTTTTAATGAAAATATATAATTAAAAACATATATAATTTTTAATGAAAATATTAATTTAATTTTTTTATTTAATATTGAACAGTATCTAGATGAAACATTGTAAATTAAACAATTCTAAAGTAAGTTTAAAACTCGAAAACTTCTGTATTAAAACGTGTTTCTTAATTCACGAATGTTTAATCAGACGCTATATCATTTTAAAATTATTAAAGATTCAAGAATTTGTCTTTAAAAGTGATAAAGAGTGCTATTTTTTGAAAACTTTATCCGTGTGATTTACTAATAATGTGGGTGCTAATTTATTTTTTTTTTTGCCCAAAAATGTTTAAAATTTTTAGGAGAACAATCGATGAAGTTTCAATGGCTCAAACAATTAAAACTGAGAGGCGTTTGAATTTTTCTGATAAAAAAAGATTTAGGTTCATCAACTGCAAAAATAGATAAATCAATTATGTTTAAACCTGAACTGTATAGTTAACGCTTTAATTCAGGTTCACATCCTATTCCAATTTTTTCAGTTTGAAATATTTGTCTCTTTAATTAAAATTAGCAATTGTAAATCATATATTAAAAAAAAATTTTTAACTGAATTTTTAAAACAGAAAGCATTGAATGATTGACATTTGTGAGTAAAAGTGTTGTATTTTTATATATAAATAAACATTGACCGATTATTAATTTGAAATAACTTTAAATAATAATAATCCAACTTAATAGGAATTATCTATAAAAAAAAGTTTTGAATTTCACAATTATAATTTTAAAAGAAGGGGCTGGCAAATTTTGCATTTTTATCATTTTATTGATTTCGAAACGATGAAATTTTGGTTTTCAATGTTTTGTGAATTGATAGAAGAATGATGTTTAATTTTTACCATTTTTATTGCATTTAAGACAAGAATATTTCATGTTAAAATTTTTTTCTGAATTGAAAGAGGCTCTTTTTCTTCTAATTTGTCACTTTGTTTAAGTTGAAAGTGGTTAAATTTTGATTTTCAAATTTTTCAAAATTGGAAAACACGAATTTTTTCCTTTTTACGTTTTTATTCAGTTGATAGGGGTACATTTAAGATTTTTAACATTGAGATGAAAGGTAAAATTGTTTATTTTCAATTTGTTATTGAATTGGAAGAGATATTAGTTTTAAAATAGAGCATTGCAAATGATTATATGGATTTATGTGTTTTAAGCAGAAATCTTTAAGTTGTTCAATTATTTATAAAAGTTTAAATTCTAAAACTTTGCATTTTGACGGGATTTAATTTAAAAAATTTCAATTTGGAAGTGTTAAAAGCTTTCACTTTTCACGTAGAAATTAATGAAAGTTTAAATAAAAAATTTCATAATTAAAACTGTTTTAAAGTTCGATGGTTAAAGTTTAAAACTCCAAAAAGTTCTACTTTGAATCCTTTAATTTGCAATTCAGTTTTAAAAACTTCAAATGAAAATATTTTCAATATTAACAGTTCGAATTTTTTTATTTTTATGACCATCATACATTTTTGTGGACCCGGAAACTACCGGGAATTTAGCAGTTGAGTATTCAACTATTTAGCTGAAATCTGTCTTTTGTGGTTAAATTATATTGTATTTTATTTTAAATAAAAATCTTTTTGTTGAAATATCAATTACTATATTTTTGATTCAAAATTAATCTGCTTAGGCTTATAATAATTTAACACATTCGTTGAACTACTTTCTTAGAAATACATTCTTTGGATTCTAATTTGAATATTCCATTTTTTAGTTCACATGTCATTTTTTTAGTTTACCAGTTCAACTATTTGTTTGAAATTGTGTGCAATTTGTTAATAATTTGCTCCTCTTTTTAGTAGAAAAATAATCTTCTTAACTTTTTTGCATAGAAAATTCGTTTTTTTATCTTGAAATTTCAATAGTTTGGAAGAAAATTCCACTATTTCATAAAATGTTCGTTTTTTGTTGTATTAAAAATTATTATTTTAAAAGGAAATCAAATTGTTCCATTTTTGGTTAAAAATGATATTCTTAATTTAAAACTTAAATTATTCGGTTAAAAATTGATGTAATGTGTTGAAATTACATCTTTTTTTATAGAAAAGTAATCTTCTTGGTTGGAAATTCAACTATTTTATTAGAAATGTATGTATTTTGAAAAAAAATCTTTATGGTTGAAAATGTATCTTTTTTGTTGAGAATTTATCTTTTTTAGTAGAAAATTAATCTTCTTAGTTAAAATTTGATATTCTTCGTAGAAAATCTAATTATCTGATTAAAAATTTAGTTGATTTGTATAGAAAGCTCGTATATTTTATGAGAAATCTTCTTTTATAGTAGAAAATTAATCTTCTTCTTTAAAAAGTCATCTTTTCCGACGTGGAAATTTTCCATTTTAGATTAATTTTTTTCTTTATTGGCTGAAAAACCTATTTTTGTTGGTACCTTGGTTGAAATATTAACTATTATACTTTGGAACGTGGGGTTGGGACGGGGATCAAAAGGTACGCACCGTACAAATAGGGGGTACATGGTTTAAAATTTTAGGAAAAAACAAATATGGTCTGATAATCAGGGGGCTCAATTTTGCCAAGGAAATTAGGAGGCCTGAAGTGCTTTATGTACCTGATATATGAATTTTCAATTTTTAAATTAAGGTCTTAAATATCAATTCCCTTCCCCCTTCCGAACCGCCCTTGATTTGGCACCATACATTTTGTTACAGAGGGTTGTCAGTGTTCGATTTAGGATATTATCTTTCATTTGCCATGAATCCTCTACCTTCTTATTTCTCTTGAAAGAACCGATCGGAAGTGAATTCATCCCCCTTGTATTTCCCATTATATTTACCTAGAGTTTCTTTTTGCTTCCTATACTATAATCTATATCCTATGGGGATATATGGGGATGTGGCTGTAATTGGTCAACCCGTGCAAATTTACAGTTTAAAGGCTCTCACGAAAAGACACATTCGAAATATTAGGTCCATGCTCAAAAATTCACATGGGTAATCCCCCAAATACAAAACCCCGTCGCCCTTTTATGCACATTCCGAGTTTTCCCAAGACTGAAAGAGCAGATGGAATATTTTAAATCTAATTTTTGTTCGGGAGATCTGATCAATATTTTTACTTTTCATGCAGACGTCAAAGGTATAAAAATAAAAGCCAAATAATAAATAGAAATTAGGTTCTGTATGCAGAAACAAATATTATTTTGGATACAGGGTCACAATATCTATAAGTCCACTGGAATCTGGATTTGTGCACGGTTTCGGTATTTGTGCAGTGCGTACACCGCACTGCACAAATTTTGCTTTTATTATTAAAATCTTCAAAGGAGATTTTTTCAAAATCACGTTTGCTGGCTTTCCTCAGAAAACCTTTAAAAAGTTATATATGTTACAAAAAAAATGAGTTCATCTCCTGATTTTTGGTAAACTACGAGCTGAAAAGTTAAGAGAACAAGGTGTGGCCACTTAAACCTAAGAAGAAATTCCTGGCTATTTCCCGGATTTGTGTTCCAATTTTTAATTTTTCCCGGTTCACTTTCAAGCTCTTGCATTAATAATTGCTTAAGAAGAATTGCTTTATTATATAAATTTTGAAAACAATTAAACATTTCAGAACTTTAAGGTAAAATATACGATAGAAAATGCTTTATCATATAAATTTTGAAAAGAATTGAACATTTTAGAAATCCAAGGATAATTTCAGTTTTTTCGCTAACAAGTCTAATTTTGTAGACAAAAATTAGTTTTTTAAACCCGACAAGAATAGTTTTTATGCATGAAAGATAAATTCCTTAACGAAATAATATTTTTTTAAAAACATAAAATATCTATTTTCAACCAAACAGTTACACTTGCTGCCAAATATATTTAAACCTTAAAGCCAATGACACGAATCTTAAACAAAAAAGTTGAATTCCTAATCAAATAGTTGTATTTTTACCTAAGAAGATGAATCTTCTCAACCGAATGATCAAATTTTCAAAGAATATTAAACTTTAATTAAGAAAATTTGTATTTTCATTGAAAGAGTTGAATTTTTAAGCAAAACAAAAATAATTTTCTATTTAAAAACAACGATTTCTCAAGAAAATATTTGAATTTTCCACCAAAAAGGATGCCTTGCTCAGAAAATAGTGAAATTTTCAACTAAGTAGTATCATTTTTTAACTAAAAGAGATGATTCTGGACTAAAAATAAAGTAACAAATATTTCAAATAAAAAGAATTAATTTTTAAATAAAGCAGGATGAATTTTCACCTATGAAAGATAAATTTTTAACCAATAGATATTTTTTCAATCCAAAGGACGGATTTTTTATTAAAACAGGCGAATTTTTTCGTTGAAAATTTAACTTCTCCATTTCTTGGTGAAAATTGCTATTTTTTAATAAAAATTTCACCTTTTTATATAAATGCAACTGTCTAATTAAAAGTTCACCAGTTTTGGTTTTAAAAAATTCCTTTTTTTGTTAAAAAATCCATTTTTGGGGTTGAATTACTTTGTTGAAAACAATCTTTTTTTTTATTTAAAATTTATCATTTTAGGTAAAAATTAATTTCTTGGGTTGAAAATTCTTTGGTGGCAAAATTTATTTATTTTTTTTTAATGCAGCTTTTATTTATTTTTTTTTTTAATTCTTCTTTTTAAGTTGAAAAACTCTCAAACTCTTTTGTGCAAAGTTAAACTAGCTTCTTGAAAGGCATTTTTTGTGAGGTTCATTATTGAAAATTATTTTTTTTAGTTTATGAAAATCAATCGTGTTGATTGAAAATTCAATTATTTCGTTAGAGTGTCAACTATTTTGTATAGAAATCTTGTATTTTTGGCTTGAAAATTCAACATGTTCATTGATTTAAAAATTCACCTTTTTTGATAAAAATGTCATCTTTTTTGCATAAAAATCAACTGTTGGATGAATATAAATCTAACTTGGTTGAGTATTCAAACATGTTATTGAAAAGCTGAACTTTTATTGCTTTAATTCAACTGTTTTCGATTTAAAATAAAAATATTTCCTTGCTTGAAATTTGAACTAATTTGATCATTCTTAAGAAGCAATAATGACTCAATTCACGATAAAAATTTAGTCGGCCAAAATTATTTATAAGGAGACCATGAATTTGATTACTAAAGCATGCGATGCGTCTATGCCTAAAAGGTCTAGACGCCGACAAGCACAA
>JAAAKG020052600.1:0-18288 GCA_010014905.2 Druon quercuslanigerum
CGTAGTGCTTTGGCGTCTTTAGTGGACCCTGCCTGATAATAATAATAATAATAATAATAATAATAATAACTGAAAATAATAACCATCAATTCAGATTTGATTGAAACTAAATTTATTAACATTTTTAAATTAATTTGATTCTGAGAAAAGATCTACTCTCTTTGCTCCCCTAAGAGTCGAACCACAGAACTTCAGATTGCAGGTCAGGGGCTTTTCCATTAAGGTGTTAAAACAATCGACAGTAGAATCTTTTATCAAATGATAAAGCATATCTGAAGCTAGGTATTACTTCTGTGATAAGAGTAACTTAAAGAAATCAGTATTATCACCAGAGGTAGTTTTTATAAGTCAGTGTAGATATCATTCCACCTTTCGTGAAAAAAGAAATTACCACTATGAATTAGATTAACTCTTTAAATGACTGAAAATAATTAACATCAATTCACACCTGATTGAAACTAAATTCACTAAAATTTTTAAATTAATTTTATTCTGAGAGAAGATCTACTCTCTTTGCTCCCCTAAGAGTCAAACCACAGAACTTCAGATTGCAAGTCAGGGGCTTTTCCATTAAGGTGTTAAAACAATCGACAGAAGAATCTTTTATCAAATGATAAAGCATATCTGAAGCTAGGTATTACATTTGTGATAAGAGTAACTTAAAGAAATCAGTATTATCACCAGAGGTAGTTTTTATAAATCAGTGTAGATATCATTCCACCACTCGTAAAAAAAGAAATTACCACTATGAATTAGATTAACTCTTTAAATAACTGAAAATAATTAACATCAATTCACACCTGATTGAAACTAAATTTATTAAAATTTTTAAATTAATTTTATTCTGAGAAAAGATCTACTCTCTTTGCTCCCCTAAGAGTCGAAGCACAGAACTTCAGATTGCAGGTCTGGGGCTTTTCCATTAAGGTGTTAGAACAATCGAAAGAAGAATCTTTTTTTAAATTATAAACCATACCTTAACCTGTGTATTACATTTGTGATACAAGTAATTTAAAGAAATCTCTATTATCACCAGAGGTAGTCTTTATAAATCAGCGAATATATCATTCCACCATTCGTGAAAAAAGAAATGACCACTATGAATTAGATTAACTCTTTAAATAACTAAAAATAATTAACATCAATTCAGACCTGATCGAAACTAAATTTATTACAATTTATAAATTAATTTTATTCTGAGAAAAGATCTACTCTCTTTCGCTCCCCTAAGAGTCAAACCACAGAACTTCAGATTGCAGGTCAGGGGCTTTTCCATTAAGGTGTTCGAGCAATCGACAAAAGAATCTTTTTTTAAATAATAAACCATCCCTCATGCTGGATATTACATTTGTGATAAGAGTAACTTACAGAAATCAGTATTATCACCAGAGGTAGTTTTTATAAATCAGTGTAGATATCATTCCACCACTCGTGAAAAAATAAATTACTACTATGAAATAGATTAACTCTTTAAATAACTGAAAATAATTAACATCAATTCAGACATGATTGAAACTAAATTTATTAAAATTTATAAATTAATTTTATTCTGAGAAAAAAACTACTCTTTCCGCTCCCCTAAGAGTCAAACCACAGTTCTTCAGATTGCAGGTCAGGGGCTTTTCCATTAAGGTGTTAGAACAATCGACAGAAGTATCTTTTTTTAAATTATAAACCATACCTTAACCTGTGTATTACGTTTGTGATACAAGTAATTTAAAGAAATCTCTATTATCACCAGAGGTAGTCTTTATAAATCAGTGAATATATCATTCCACCACTCGTGAAAAAAGAAATTACCACTATGAAATAGATTAACTCTTTAAATAACTGAAAATAATTAACATCAATTCAGACCTGATTGAAACTAAATTTATTAAAATTTTTAAATTAATTTTATTCGGAGGGAAGATCTACTCTCTTCGCTCCCCTAAGAGTCAAACCACAGAACTTCAGATTGCAGGTCTGGGTCTTTTCCATTAAGGTGTTAGAATAATCGACAGAAGAATCTTTTTTTAAATAATAAACCATCCTTCAAGCTGGATATTACATTTGTGATACAAGTAATTTAAAGAAATTACCACTATGAATTAGATTAACTCTTTAAATAACTGAAAATAATTAACATCAGTTCACACCTGATTGAAACTAAATTTATTAAAATTTTTAAATTAATTTTATTCTGAGAAAAGATCTACTCTCTTTGCTCCCCTAAGAGTCGAAGCACAGAACTTCAGATTGCAGGTCTGGGGCTTTTCCATTAAGGTGTTAGAACAATCGAAAGAAGAATCTTTTTTTAAATTATAAACCATACCTTAACCTGTGTATTACATTTGTGATACAAGTAATTTAAAGTAATCTGTATTATTACCAGAGGTAGTTTTTATAAATCAGTATAGTTATCATTCCACCATTCGCGAAAAAGGAAATTACCACTATGAATTAGATTAACTCTTTAAATAACTGAAAATAATTAACATGAATTCACACCTGATTAAAACTAAATTTATTAAAATTTTTAAATTAATTTTATTCTAAGAAAAGATCTACTCTCTGCGCTCCCCTAAGAGTCGAACAACAGATCTTCAGATTGCAGGTCAGTGGCTTTTCCATTAAGGTGTAAGAACAATCGACAGAAGAATCTTTTATCAAATAATAAAGCATATTTCAAGCTGGGTATTACATTTGTCATACGAGTAATTTAAAGGAATCTGTTTTATCATCAGAGAAGGTTATCATAAATCAGTGTTAACCTAAATTAATTTTGACCTTTTTCTAATTGAGTAGCGGGGAAAAAGAAAAAATCTTGAAAAAAAAATTGCATTATGTCTCATCATTATAATAGACAATTATTATAAATAATAATAAATTCTTTGAAAAATTATTTCTCTATCAACTAAATTGATTCTGTAAAAATAGATTTTGTTTTAGAATTCCTAAAAAATACAAAAAATAACGTGTTTGAAATTTGAATAAATGTTAGTATTTCTATGGTGTATTGAAGAGAGCATCACAAAATGCCTTAATTTTTCGAATATTATATTTCTAGTCAAACTTTGAAAAAAATGGATCATTAAAAATTCAATATCATTTATTCGGAATTTTTAAAGCATGATTGAAACATAAAACTGAATTTCAAATTGAAATATAAAACTAAAAGATTCAAACTTATAAAAAAATAGTTTATAAAAAAATTACAACTGTTTTGAAAAGCTTCAATTATTTTCTCATACTTTTTACTCATATTTCGTAATTTGCGTAAAAACGGAAGGAAGTTTTAACTGCAGTTGGTACAATTGAATTTTTACTTTAAAAAATAAATTTATAAGAAAATAAAAAGGGTATTCAACAAAATAGCTCTACTTTTAAAAAAAGAAATAAATTTTGAACAAAAAATAAATTCGTCACAAATAAATTCAACGTTCAACCAAGAACTTGAGTTTACCATAAAATTTTTTTCAACGATGAAGATTAAATTTCTATATCATAGAAGTCAAATTTTCAATTAAATAGTTGATTTTTTAACTAAATAATTCAGTTTTTAATCAATTATTGGAATTTTTCAATTTAGTAGAAAATTTGATTATTCTGTTAAAAAATCGTTTTGTGTTTGAGAAAAAATGTTTTAAAACTAAAAATGCAACTTTTCCAATTTTTATTAAAAGTTATTATTGTTAATTAACAATTATCTTTGCTAGTTAAATATTAAACTATATCTGAAAATTCAAGTGTTTTGTATAAAATTCATCTTTTTTTTTGTGGAAAATGAATTCATCATTTAATGATATCTAAAATTAATGTAAGATTTTAGTTCCAGGTGAGGTTTAAGAAATCGTTAAGATTTACAAAAAGATTATTTTTCTAAGAAGATAATCCATTATAGATTTACAGATTATTTTTAGTTTTTAAAATCTTTTTGTTTTCTTTTTGAATATTTCGGGAAAAAAATAATAAATTTGTTTACTCAATAAAAGTGTAATAATTTTCTTAGTGCTCTATATGAGTTAAAAATTAGTGAAAAATGTGAATAGTGATCCATGGATAAGTTTAAAAAGAAGGTGTTTGTGTAAGATTTTCAGCATTGTTCAAACAATTAGAAGCCGGTTACGATACTCTTAAAAAAAGGTCAACTCCAGCAAGGTTTTTCATCAAGTTTTTTTTGTTTTTCAAAATAGTGACATTGAATTATTTACAGACTTAATCAATTTTATCATTATTAACTCAAGTTCCGTGTCAAAATTCGTCGAAAATATTTGCTTAATTTTCAACGAATTTTAAGTAACAGCAGATCATTGTATTCCGTAATTCACTATTAACACATACTTGGTTATCATTATATTAAATTACATTAAATGACATTTAATTATATTATATAAATTAATATTTACTTACATTAAATTATATTTTCATTTGTAAAATGAGCATTTCAGAAGAATACAAGGAATTCACGGAATTCACGGAATGCAAGTAATTCATAGAAATTATGGTATTCTTGTAACTTAAGGAATACATGAAATTCAAGACATTCACAGAATTCATGACTTTATAGGATCTTCGGAATTACAGGATTCATGGAATTCACGAAATTCAAGGGCTTCACAGGATTTTCGGAACTTAAGGAATTCATGAAATTCAAGAAGTTGACGGAATTCATAAACTTCACAGGAGTTTTTGAATTTAAGGATGCATGGACTTCACGAAATTTACGGAACTCAAGAAATTCAATGAATTCAAGGAGTAAAAGCAACTCATGAAAATAGCGGAATTCATGGAATTCACGGAATTCGCAGAGTGCCTCACAGCGCTACCATACTAGTCGAAAACATTTAGTCCTTTATTATATTTATTCTGTAGGCCACGGCCTTGATGCTGATATGGAGAGGCTGCAAACCTATTGGTGCCCCCATATCGAGCGTGGGTGTCAACTATGAGGCACCACTGACGGCTTTTATAATGATTTCCATGATCCTTCCAATTTGAGACTTCACAGTGGACATTTCAACCCTGCTCCACCAGAACAGCGCCGCATAAGTGAAGCTGGGTAACAAGATCGCTGTGTAGATCCACATAACTCTTTTCGGCTTCAAGCCCTAGCTTTTGCCTATAGCTGGCCTGCAGAGCCATATAATCGCTGCTAGAATTGAGCGATATTCTAGTCCTCAGTGCTTGCTGCATTTTTCCGAAGAGAGCATCCAACTGCGGGCCACGCACGATAATCAGTATATCGTCCGCATAGCCTATAACGTGGTGGGCCTGACTCGTGAGCAGATAAAGCAGTTCGTCCACTATCAAGCAGCACAGCAGGAGCGATAAAACGCCTCCCTACGGACATCCCGAGTCAAAGGCTTCACATAAAGTGGTATCACCCCTAGTCGTCTCTAGATTCCCGTTGACCAACATGTGTTAGGTCTATTTGACGACTGCAACAGAACACAATATGCAAGCCCTCGGATTAGCCCCATTGTGATATCTTTAAAGAAACCAGCCCCTCTAATCCCCTTATGGTATCATGAATTGACTAAGGTTTCTTGACTAGCCATTCCCCTCTTTAGAACTACAGAGACGCTTTTGCTTTGATATAAGTTAATTTGGGTAATGTTTAGACCGGGAGCAGTCATTTAGGACTGCCCCCAATCTCCTCCTGTCCATGGCCTGTTGTTGATGACCACAAGAGCCCTTGTCTAAGATTTAGGAATTTGCAAAACTAGGAGATGCATGATGCCTTCCACTTTATTCTACTCCTGGAGTCTATCATTCCTTACGATTCTCCACGACACCATCTTCAGTGAGGGGTAGAATCCCTCTAACTGTGCCAGGGCCACAGACAGATGTTCCAGTTTACACAGGTACCACGCCGTAGTTATCAACATCTTTTGGAATATTTCAACTCAAAATACCTTAAGAGCTTCAACTTCTAAAGGTCTTGTATCGACCACAGCTGTATGTAACCATTCTTTAGCTGTTAGGTCGACTGCAAAAAATACTAAGACCTCTCTCCTACAGAAACAGGCTTTGAATTTTGACCATTAACGTGGGGCACTCTTCCGAGCACCTTCCGGGTTTCCTCCATGAACAGATAAAACTGCTCTGTAGTGAGCAGCGAGTCCGGATAGCTCGCCAGCACCGTCGTCAGGCAGTTAGTCGTCTGAGCGGTCGTCAATCCAGCCCCCGACACCCTCCTCTTCATGGGGTGTCTTCAGAAGCCCGTCCTATATTTTTGGCCTCAGTGCCTGCTGTGCTTGCTCCTTCAGTTTACCGGAGTTTAGCTTTCCAGAGAGAAATATTAGGGGGAATGGATTCTGCAAGACCCTTTAGGGCCTAGCCTCTCTCTCTCCTCCGCTACCTCCCTGTCTCCCGGGTAGCAATTCAAAAAATCGACGGAATTTAAGGAATTCATATAAATTCTAGGATTCTTGGATTTCGTAGAATTAGTAGAATTCATGGAATTAGGGAAATTCGAGGAATTCACAGGACTAGAAGAATTCACGGATGCACGGAAAACAAGTAATTCACGAGATTCAAAGAATTTATGGAAATCAAAGAATGCATGAAATTCAAGGAACTTTCGGAATCAAGCGATCTCAAGGAACTCGAGGTATTCATGAAATTCAAAAAATTCACGAAATTTGTGAAATTGACAGATATTATGCAATTCACGGAATTCATGGAATTCACCGAATTCATGGGCTTCACGGAATCAATGCAATTCACGAGATTCATGGAATTTACAGAATTCAAGCGATTCGCGGAATTTAATTAATTTGTGAAATTCAAGGAAAAAATAAAATTGACGTAATTTAAGGAATTTACTGAATCCAAGGAATTTACGGAAATCAAAGAATGCACTGAATTTAAGGAACTTACGGAATCAAGCGAATTCAAGAAACTTAAGGTATTCATGAAATTCAAGAAATTCATGGAATTCACGAAATTAAAGGTAATGATGGAATTCAAGGAATTCGTGGTATACACGGAATTCAGGGAAATCATGGAATTCATGGGCTTTACGGAATCAATGCAAATCATAGAATTCGTGGTATTCACACAATTCAGGCAATCCGCGGAATTTAAGTAATTCGTGAAATTCAAGGAAAACGTGAGATTCACGCAATTTAAGAAATGCACTGAATCCAAGGAATTCACGGAAATCAAAGAATGCACGGATTTCAAGAAACTTACGGAATCATGTGAATTCAAGGAACTTAAGGTATTCATTAAATTCGAGAAATTTAAGAAATTCAAGGAATTCATGGAATTCGCGAAATTTGCGTGATTCAAGGATTTCTCGGAATCAATGCAATTCATGGAATTCACGCAATTCGTGAAATTCAAGAAATACACGAAATACCAGGAACTTACGGAATCAAGCGAATCAAAGGAATTAATGAAAATAACGAAAATGACGGAATTCAAGGAATTCATGGTATACACGGAATTCAGGGAAATCAAGGAATTCATGGAATTCACGGAATCAGTGCAATTCATGGAATTCATAGAATTCATGGAATGGACACAATTCAAGAAATCCGCGGAATTGAACTTATTCGTGGATTCAAGAAATTATTAAAATTCAATGATGTCACGGAATTCACGGAATGTATGGAAATATATTACTTCCACGAATTCCTTGAATTCCATAAATTCCGTGAAATCCTTGGATGCCGTAAATTGCCTGAATACCCTGAATTCCCCGGAATTTCATGAATCCCATAAATTTCTTAAATTATTTGAATTCTGTGGATTTCCTGAATTCCTTAAATTCCGTGAATTTTATGAATTCCGCGAATTTCGTGAATATTATGGATTTCGCGAATTCTTAAATTCCATCAATTCCATAAGTTTGTTGAATTACTTCATTCCTTGGATTCCTTGAATTCCAGGCATTACGTGAATTCTGCGAATTCCATGAATTCCTGGAGGTACATGAATTTCGCGAATTCCATAAATTGCGTGTTTACAGTCAATTCCGCGAATTTCTTGAATTTTTTGAATTCCATATAGTAAGCGTATTCCGTGAATTCCGCAAATTCCATTAATATGTTGAATTTCATGAATTCCATAAATTTAATTATTTTTTTAAATTACTGGATTTTTGGTGAATTCCTTTAATTCCAGGAATTCCGCGAATTCCGTGATTTTCATAAATCCCTTCATTTCCATTTTTAACGGTGCACAATTTTGAAAACTTCATTGATCTTTGTATACGTTTTTTTGTATGCCAGAGAATAATGAAAAAACGACACAAAAATCGATTTTCTTTATCAGGCACAAGGAGAACACGTTCGAAAGATTTGTAGAAAAACCAATTTGTTTGATGAAAAATAAAAATCATTTAAAACTGTTTATAATAATTCTAAGAAGTTATCAACACGGAAACCGTGCAAAATCGAAAAATTTAATAAAACGATGTGATGGTGTAATATTTTTACCTCCATTGAAAAAATAAGAAGGTTATATTATGAAATTGTGAATGCAACCTAGTCTGTCTTCAATTTGAAAATACTGCTTTCTCATTGTGTAAACACCGTTTAGAAAAATTTTACAATCTTAAAAATATAATGGATCAATGTGTGTAATATTACCTCGTCCATAGAAAATTGTAATTTCCTATCAAAATTTGTAAAAATTATTTGCCTTGAATGCATAAACTAAAAGGTGGTCTGATGGCCACCAAAAAGTATTACAAAATCATTATTACGATTAGTTGAGATATTTTTGCTAATTCCGTAGTAAAAAGCAACTATATACATGATGAAAATATAATAATTTACCTAGAACTTTATGTAATAATAAACAAGATGTTGCAACAATAGAAAATGTGAAAAATAGAAAAACCTAATAAAAGAACGATATGATATTACATTCGCAACTTAATTAAAATAATGAGAAAAATAAGAACAATAAATAAATTTTGAAACGTACTTAAATGATTTAAAGCCAAACAAATATTTAAGAAAATTTTATTTTAAATTTTTTGAATACGTTTTGTGTAGTTACTTACTAAAACTAGACAATGTTAGATAATTTTTTTGCGTTGTTTCTTTAATCAAAACTACTCCATTGTTCTTTCTTTTTTCATTTTTTGCAGATATTCTGGTTGCTTGGACCCTTTTATCATCATATACCATCTATTATACCTAGAATCCATAATCTTTGCCCATCTCTCTTCTTTTTGTTTTACTAATAGCTCTAACTCTATGTCCTGCCATTCCTTGAACTTCCTTCTCTCTTCCCCCTTGGTCTTATTTTTCTCTCACCCTAATAGACCCTAGAAATAATCCGTCCATTCTTCCATTTCTATTTCTTTAATTACATGCTTTCTTTCCCACATATCTCTATTTATTCTTCTATTTATACCTTCTTTGATCGCTTCTTCTACTTCTGCCTTGTATTCATCCTTCCCCCTTTGTCTTTTACTTGCCAGCATCTTCTCATGTTTTCTTTTTCTCCTGTTATACTCCTCCTTTTCCAATTCCCCTTTTCTCCATTTTCTTAAATACTCTTTCATCCTCTCTTTACACTTCCACCATTTCTTGTCTCACTAGCCTCTCTTTACTCCCTACTATTTCTTCTTTCGTACACAGCTTATCCTTTACCTTCTCTATCGACCCCTTCAAAATTTCACTTAACGAGTTTACTCCCTCCTCTATTTCGTATCTAACCTTCTCCTTTTCCATCTATTGTTTAAACTATTTAATTTACCTACCTCCCAGATTCCCATTCTCGTGTTTCTTTCTCGCCCTATTTCCTTTCTGCCTTTGCCGCGCTTATTGATGCCTCCTTTTTATATAGCAATGACCGGAAAGTGCTCGGACCCTAACTCATTCCCCACCTCCATACTCCCTATCATATGCCGCATTCTTTCTTCAGCCAATATGTAGTCTATTACTGTTGTTACCTTTCCTATAAATGTGATCTCCCTTTTCTCATCTCCTTTCATGTTGCCATTACATATAAGCCATCCTGTTTTTCTATCACGTCTAGTAACTTTATCCCCTCCCGGTCCGTCTTCCTATGTTTGAGGTTCCTTATATATTCTTCCTTTTCTTTATCCCAAACCCCCCCCCCTGTTCGCAATTCAATGCTTTTAAGTCCCCTCCTATCAAAACCAATTCTTCCTTATTTTCCTTCATCCACCTCCTTATTAACCTCCAGCATTCCTCTTCCCCTCTCCTTCTATATACACACACTAATGCTATTTTGACTTTCCCAACTGTAATCCTTCTGACCATTGTTCCATCATTTTCCTCACTATCCCTATATTTTCTACCTTTTACTGCCAATTCTTTTCGCACCCCTGACACCATCCCTCCCATCCTTCTCACTTTAACGTGTTCTTTTCTTGCTTCTTGCACTGTAAGGGTTTTGTGAAATCTTAATTTTTCGTTTAAGGGATAATCTAACTTGAACCAAGTTTTCATGAATCAAAAAGGAATTCAGGCATATTACAAATCAGAGGAGAGTGAGAAAAGAATCCGTCTGTTTAGCCAGAAGTGAATTTTTTCTGGAACAAAGTGCGTTATTTTTTTCATTATAAATGTTCTGATAAGGGCAAAACTGTATAAAATTACGTTTTTCTTAGAATTTTTTTTTTAATTATTAATTTCACCTTTCCTTAATTATTTTCAATATTATTATATTGCTAATAAAATATTACATTAAACTGTGATGGACGATTAAAAAAATTTGTTTCATCTTTTTGTTTGTTTAAGAACAAAAATAATAAAAATAAATTATTGAATATATTTTATAAACAAATAAGTGAATGAAAATGTTTATTTGGGAATTGGTGGCGATTCATTACTTGATTCGCACTAATTTGGAACAATTTATAGTGAAAAAAAGTTTTCTAGTTGAATTAAGAAAAGTTAATAAAACATTTGTTAATTTAAAAGCAAATTCCTTGAGTAAGTAATTCCTTTAAAAAGGGGTATTCAGTTCATAAATACATAAAATGATAAAAAATGGTTAAAACCATTTTTTTACAATAACAAATTGTTTACTCTGATTAAAATGATCTTAAAAAATATAAGTTAGTTATTTACAGTTAATTGCATAAAAATAGTAGTACATTTATTAATTAAGGTCGTTTAAAAAATTAAAAAATTAAATTTAATGATAAAATGTTATACTTATTTTCAAGAATTATGTAATCGATTTCATAAAAAGAACTTTATTTATTTCACCGAAAATAAGTTTTTGTTTAAAATCACCTGTCATTGCTGAAAATTTTTAACAAAACCTAAACGTGTCGAAAAATTGTGAACATTCAAAAAATCTAATTTATTATTATTCAAGATATTATTGTATATTAAGGTTTAAATATTGTACATTTTCTTCAAAATATAATGATTTGGTATTAACATTTGACATTTTAGACGAAAAACACCAATGTAACAAAAAATTGCTTAAGATTCTCAATCTTGTTTTAAACCCAAAATTTTCTGTTCAAAATCGTAAATTGTTGAAAATTAAAAAAAAATGTAACTAATTAATTTTTAAACCTCATTAATTATTTTTTTAACACTAATTTTGAATGTGAACCGATAACGCAATCTAAAACTGTGATAATATTTTTTTGAAGAGAATTATAATTTGTACTTTGGGATTGTGAATTTTCTTTCAAAGATTATAATTGTAAGAGAGAATGTGAAATTTCTGTAAAGAATTATAATTTTTGTTTCATGTTAACACATTTAGTGATGATACTTTTATCTTTAAATCGGAATAATAAAATTTTAATATCTGTGAAAAGCAACCTTGAAGCTTATAACTATAGCGATAACGACTACAAGGTATACTATATTATCTGATGAAGAACCAAAATTCATCAGTTTTATTGCTAAAAAATTCTTTATTAATACTTTGATTAGTTTTCACTCTCATTAGAAAACATAATGGTTATTTCTACTTTTGCAATATTATTTGTGATTGTCCTTCATTCCATTGGTGAATATAAAAAAGATATATCTATAAGTTTATGTACATTTTTTTTTACTAAATAGAAATAAAAAATAGCAATAGAATTATTCTAAACTCATATACCGGGAACAGAGAATATGTGGGTGAAAAAACATAATTCGAAAATATTGATAGGTAATTCGCACCATATGTTTATGGGTACATATGGTTTGCATCAATGGTTTCATCACCAAATTACATAAGCCAATTTGGAGGGTAAAAGGGTTTTCTGAAATTTTATTTTAGTTTTTTTTTATTGGGGATCTAACGTAAGACCAGATTTTATGAAAAACTAAAATAAATTCAGGGATATTACAAATCAGAGGAAACTCTAGCAAAGACTCCACCTGTTAGGCCAAAAGTCAATTTTATCCCAAAAAAGATTTTTCATTTTTTGGATTGTAAGACTTTGAATCAAGTTACCAAAACTCTAAGAAATTACATCGTTGTTAGGAAAGAGATTTTATTTTACATTATACCTATTTTTATTTGTTTAAAAGCAGTTTACATCGCCACGTAGCGGAGGTGACGTGGCACTGTACGCCGCACAATGGGGAAAAAGTACATCTTTGTTTCAAAACACGATTCCGGCTGAACCTGTGGACCAATTTGGATTTTTTTTAAAGCTGACAAAATTTCGAAGAAAGTTGTCGAGACTGATTTTTAGATTAGATTTTCAATTTTTTATAAATAAATAAATATGACGAAAAAAATGGCAATTTGTTCTGTTTAACGTTCTCGGCGATCGTCAATAACAGAAAAATGGTTGCAATCACCGATTGATTGACAATGTTTTTTCTATAATTTTTAAAAATTTAACGTTTTTTGAAGTTATATTGCAAGAAATTTGACTGAAAACAATATTTAAAGAAAAAAATTTCTCTCAAGACCATTCCCCATCATGCGCCAGGCTAGGAAGTCAAGTGTCTGGAAAAGCGACCAGTTGCGGCCAACTGTAATGTATACCTAATAATTTAGTTTTATTTGTTTTGTTCTTTTTAATGAGCCAGGGACAAAAATAACACTTTAACTTTATCCCTATATGTCTAAGTTCTTTTATCCGCATATTTTAATGTAACTTTGCCAATTGCGTTTTCTTTTAGTTCGTTTATTCTTAATTCTGGCATTTTAAAATCCGAATTTTCACAACTTAGCATTTACTTTTGCATTTTATCTTTATTTTAAAAGTCGGATTTTAAATACTAATTTTCCGTTTATAATTTACTCATTCAAGACTACTACATTTTCTTTGAAATACCTTTTAGAATTATATTCACATACTATATCCTTACGTTCCCTTGCATAAGTCCTCCTTTCCTTTACATTGAATCTTTAAACTGAAATTTCCAATTTTACTTTTAGTTTAGTTAACCTTTATAACTCATAACTTTTCTTCCGTCTCTTTTTATCTCTTTAATTTTATGTAATTGCTTTCTTCGATATACGTAATTCCGTATTTTATTCTTATGTTGTCATACAATTCCTGTATATTTAACTTACAATGTTTTACGATTTCACCGAAACGCCGAGGCGGCCGGAACACCCCTCCACCTTCTTTGTGAGCTCCGCGCCAATCGCTGGCCGGCAAGTTTTCGACGAGCGAGGATAAAAGAGGGTACACTCGACCGAAACGATGCACTCTCTCTCCGACCGGCCAACTAGACTAACCCTCCTCTGACGAGTCACGGTTTCTGTATCAGTTTTTTGAGCTTGAGTAAAAAATTCATAGTTAAATAAATTTCAGTTTTTTAACTCTCCTCCTCCCTCGAACGTTGTCGGTAAGCTCTCTTGTACCTCCACCAAACGTTGTCTTTCACCTCAGAAGAAAAAATAAAGACTCTAAAAGTCGTGATCCTAAATTGATAATAATATATAATAATATATAGTAATGAATATATAAATATCCACAGCTAGTACAAGAAGCTATTTTGTGATCTGGCATTGTTCTAAGAATGGAAATTTCAAATAGAAATAATCCTTAATATTATTATTCTGAGGATCAAATGTCCAGTATTTACTTGCGTGTTGGTCGTATTCTTGTCGGAACTGTTCTAGGTACGTTTCTCCAATGGGTCCTCTTCAGGGCTGCTTAAATCTCCAAGGTTCGGTGTAAGCTTTTAGTTGTCCTTGTCTCTCCCGCAAGCATATCTCCGTACACTTTATCTTGACGGTTCAGCTTTGGCCCCAATTTTATTTTCTTGGGAGGCGGAAGATTTCCACTCTCCATGCTTGTTAGTCCCACTGGATCCATCGAAGCTGGTCTTTTTGTACTGTCACCTAATTTAGTTTCAGATGTTTTAATTTTTAGACCGCTTGTGAACTTTACAGGTTTGCTTTCTCTGTATGAAAACTTTCTCGTTGTACTTCCTCCGATTTTGTTGGGTTGTCAGTTCTCAAATCTCAAATAGCCATTTCCGTAATGTAATAGAATAAATCTTTTTGATGGTGAAATTTTGTCAATTTTTATAGCATGATTAGTATGTTGAGAATTCAACTAATCAGGTTGAAAATTCATCTTTTTGAGGCAATTCGCCTCAAGCTAAATACTTGATCCGCAATTATTGCAGTCGCTTTTATCTCCCTTCCTTTTGTATATGAGAACGATAAGCGCTTTTTCCAGTCACCTGGGACTTTTCCTACTTCAATGCATAGATTTATTAGTTCGCACAGACTATGTGGTATGTACTCGCTACCGTGTTTAAGAATTTCAGCGTTAATACTAGTACCCCGGAAGCCTTACCGTTTTTCAAGTTCTTAATTATATCCCTAACCTCACAGAAACAGACTTTCTCAATTGAGTTTTCTAAGGCATTGTTTTGTACATCGCAGTTGTGGTGTCCTATAGCTTTATTTCCGGATTGTCCCCTAAAATGGTCTCTAGAAGCGTCACTAACCCCGCCTTCCTCATGTTGCATTTCCCCTTTGCCATTTCTGACGTTGACAAATTCTGTAATTTTAATTCCCTTCATTGCTTTAAAAACTAGTTTCTTGCATCCTTTAAAGTCGTTTTGTATTTTCGTCTCTTCTTTTGCTTTAATTTTATCTTTGCTTTCTCTAATTAGTCGCTTGAGTATCCTTTTTTTGCGTCTGTAATCATTTATACGCCTATTTATTTCCTTATCGCTAAAACCTGTCATGTTCAACGTTCTTTGGTACGCTACTTTCTTTGCTTTTTGGGCAGCCACAATTTCATCATACCACCATGCATCACCAGACATTCTTCCTGCAACCGCGGTACCACACACTTCGATCGCCCATCTAACAGTGATATCCCGGAACATAGTCCATGCGCCTTTGAGGAAATAGAGGAATTCAAGAAATTAAAGGAATACAAAGAAATTTACGGGATTCAAAGAATTCACGTAACTCTAGGAATTCATGAAATTCACGGAATGTATGGACTTCTGGGAATTTATGGAATTCGTGAATTCATGGAATTCATGAATTTAAGAAATTTATGTAATCCCGGAAATTTAATCAATTCACAGAATTTAACTAATTCATGAAATTAAAGGAAATGGTGGACATTATGGAATTAACAAAATTTAAGGAATTCATGGACTTCGACGAATTCCTTGAATTCCATAAATTCCGCGAAATCCATGAATTCTGTGAAATCCTTGAATTCCGCGAATTCTTCGAATTCTTTTAATCTTATGAATTCTGTCAATCGCTTAAACTCCATGAATTCCGAAAATTCCATAAATTGATTCTATTCCATGAGTTTCATAAATTGAGTGTATTCCGTAAATTCCATAAATTAATTGTGAACAATTTTTTTCCATAAAACTATTTCATTGAGAATTATTTTTTCATTTTATCTTTTTTTGGTAAAAAATCGATCTTATAAATTGAAACCTTACACTTTTGTTTGAAAAATAATGAATTTTGTTCAAAAATTAGGTTTTTGAAAAATTTTCTTTGTTTAGAGAAAATTAATCTACTTTGTTCAAAATTTATCTTTCTCATTGCAAATTCATGTATTTTTTAGAATAATTCATCTTTTGGATATAAAATTATTATATAATTTTTTCTTTCAGAAAAAATATTTAAATTTAAACTTATCTTTTTCAGTTGAAGCCTCATCAATTTTGTTGAAAACTGATGTAGTTTATCACAGATTTTCTTTTTTTATCGAAAATTAATCTTCTTTATCCAAAACTAAATTTTCTAAAATTTATCTGTTTTGGTAGAAAATTATTGTGCTCACACAAAAATTCATCTCGTTCGTTAAAAATTTAAACATTCAGTTATCTACTTAGGTTCAGTATTAAACTACTTTTGATGAAATTATTCATTCATTTTGTTTGTTTTTTGTAGAAAATCGATCTTTTTGGTTATTAATCGTTTATTTCTATGAAAATGAAATATTTTATTTAAATTTTTCTAAGTTTAAAGAAAATTAATCTTTTTGAGTCAAAATTTGTCTTTCTGGTTGGAACTGGTAGCAAATGATTGTGCCTAATCGAAAATTCATCATGTTGCTTGAAAATTAAACCATTTAGTTAAGAAAGTTTTCGTGGAAAAATTTAATAATATTACTGAAAATTCATCTTTTAAAAAAAAAAAATAATTTTCTTTGTTTCAAATTTATCTTTTAAATTTTAATTTTAATTTTTGTTTGAAAGCTTTTTTTTTGGTCTACATATGAATGGATTTTGGTAGAAGATTGTACTCGTTTGCTAAAAATTCGCATTTCAAGTTTAAAATTGATTATTTTAACTAAAAAGGTAGTTATTCCATTTTCAGTTTAGATCTTACCTTTTTGAGTAATAAAAAAACCTAATATGTCATTAAAAATTACGCAATACGATTTCGCATAGTGAAATCAGAATATCTTAAGAAATATTATTTATATTTAGTTTTTACTAAAACTTTAATTAATTTTTTTAATTTAGCCTTTTTTGATACAGATTAACTTTATTAACTTTATTAATTTTATTTATTATTTACTTTATTAAAAATGATATTTTTTAACCGGAATTTTTTTTTAACAAATTAATTATTTTGTGAAAGATTTAACTATTTCATTAAAACTTCATCTATTTTGGTAAAAATGATGCCTTTTGATTGAACTTTGATGATGTAGGTTGAAAATTTGTTTTTGGTTCAAAACTCGTTTATTTCGTTGACAATTTAACTATTTAAAATAAACTATATAAAAGTCTAACTATATTAACATTATTTTGATCAACTGTTTTTTTAACGTTGTCACTTTTGTGTGAGGATTCATCATTTTTTTAAATTTATTTTTTCTGAATTGCAAATTCATTTTTTTAAATAAAAGCTTATTTATTTCCTTGAAAATTAATCTTGTTTGATTAAGAATAAATTGTCTGCGATAAAAATTTGTCGTCTTGGTTGCAGTTTAATTTTTTTTTGAACATTTAACTAATTTCGGTAGAAAATTGATTTTTTTTTAAATTCAACTATTTTAAATTCAACAAATGATTTTTTTTCAAATGGGATACATAAAATTTTAATGTTAAAAGTTTTTTTTTGTTTACTTTTATATATTTAATTTACAATTGCTTACTTTAAAAAAACAGTCATATTTTATTAAATATTAAGTTATGTTTCATTTCTTTAATTGAAAAACTTTAATCTGAATAGTTTAAAAATAAAATAAAAAATTATTTTTAATTGCCTAGAAAATATTTTTTATCACTCAGAAGAATTTCAGAATTGTTAACCAGCTTCTAAATTTTTTATTCGAAATCTGCCCAAATCCATATTTTGTGTTCAATTAGACCTTAGGCTATTACCATCGGAGTTTTGGTACGAAATTTTGGTACGAAAATTATAAATCATTTCAAATTTGTAATTAATTTTAAATTATTGCAAAACTTTTTAATAAATTTTGAACTGACTCGAATTTTTGTTATTAATAATAGGCCTTACATTTTTATTAAAACATCAAAATCAAAAAATTTGACTTACAAATTATATTTTTTAAATGGGTCAATTAAAACTGTAATGTTTGAAGTTTAGTTTTTTGTTTAGTTTTAATTATTTAATTTACAATTGCTAATTTTAAACAAACAGCCATACATTTCCAAATATTACGTAATTCTTCATTTTTTAATTTAAAAAATTCAATCTGAATAGTTAAAAATTGAATTATTTTAGACTGAAATAATATTAATATTTAATTTAATGTTTAGCTAATAAAACATTCCAATGGCAAACGTTTAATTTTTAACGTTAAAATCTGCAAATTCTAAAACCGTGAACTGATTCCCAATAGTCTTTAGTTAGTGGAAGCTTCTAATGTGTCCCCTAAGGGTTTACATTTTTTCATTCACCCTCTTCCTATTCCTTAACACA